>JTDE01001544.1:129068-141698 GCA_014338405.1 Paragonimus skrjabini miyazakii | reverse complement strand
TCAGGTATACTCATCTTGGACTTTCCTTTCCGTTCTCTTTCACTTACTCTGCGAGTTGATGTTTCCAAAGTGTTTTTTATGATCGCTGGCGGCTGCTTTCTGTTCGCGGAGATGACTGACATTGCCGTCGGATTACCAACAACGGTGGCTGGCCTCGGTATACTCCCAACAGTCTCATCAGTGGCAGCATCGTTTAGCACGATCTGTGAATCAGCTGTGACTGTAGCATCTGACGCTGTGACTGCAGGCGACGGGGTGACTACATCCAAGACGCAGGAATCAGTGCCCGTGGTGTAACCCTTCGAATCTGAATTGGATCGACCAGTGAGTATGATGTCGGAGAGCCTATCGGTAGAAATTTCCTAAGCTACGCCTATCAAACAGCCAATCTTGCGCTCAACCGCCGACAACTGAACTGCCAGTCAGTCGAACTCACCCAGAGTGGAGAGAACTTGCCTGTGAATAAAGCAGCAATTGACCATTTAGTATGAATTTATTGCCCAGCAAAAAATTCAGTGGATTCAATTGGTGGTGAACGTGCGTGGGAGGCGAAATCTTTTAATGACTTCCATTCTCCGGACAAGAAATCTTTGCAACAGAGGGACCGTTACATTTCGCAACTGCTCCGAATTTTAGCAGGTGGCTTAAATGGAGAATAAATGCGAGCCGACCACTATTACACACGTAAGTATATATGAAAGTGAATATGCATATTTGCCGGGTTTAAGCTTCTTGACGGACGAACATATGCACTTGGCTATGCGCAGTAAGGCGTGGGGGGACATAGATTAAGGACTGGAGTAGCGATCCGAGCGAATTTTGACCGTAGCCGCTGTCACGACACTCAAAAAGTGTTCTGACAGAATTTCAGATTCTGCAGACTTGAACCGGGAATATGTTGTGCCTGAGCCCGAATCTGTTATATTCACCACCAAGTTTCTGTAAGCTAGCATCTTCAGACGTGAGTAAAGATCTACCTGGATGGCTTGGGATCGTCAGGCGCACAAACGCCCTTATTAGGCCGTCACTATGCCTACGGTATTCTAGGGCGAAGGGGGTTACTTCATGAAACCGCTCAAGGTAGGGCTTTGTGTTTAACCTACGAACTGCTTTCGTCGCACGCCCTGAATAGTTTAGAAAATAAGTTCGTTTCCCTGCAAATTAGAAGGCCAAACAAAGGATTTTCACGGGAGGTGAGGACGAATAAACCTGTTATACAGATTTGTGAAGCACGTTCGACTAAACTTTCAAACCGAACTCTTCCGAAGGGTTAGTGCACTATTAGCTTTCTTGGCGTCTAACTCAATATTAGAAGGACTCAAGCAGTTATTTAACATAACGATGCCGAAGTCTTTTTCTCAGTCGGTAACTTGGAACGGCACTCCGTAGAGGGAGTAGAGGAAGCTATGCTTGTGTCTGATGCATATAACACTGCAATTGTCGATGTTAAAAAGGATTAGTTTTGTTTGGAACCATCGGTGAAGAGCGTTAACATCAACCCGTAAGATGCTCGCTTCAGAATCATTACGGACAACTTGCCAGATTTTACTGTCATCTGCAAACAACATGCAGGGAGACGATACTTCAGATTGCAGTTCACTGATGAAGATGGAGAAAAGTAGTATTTCGAAGATGGAACTCTATGAGACCGCACTGAGGCTGAGGCTACAGAGTAAACCGAGGAACCCACCCGCATATGATATGAACGGTTTGACAGTGAGGATTCGAACCAGCAAAGAGAGCTGCCGCTAACACAACAACGGTGGAGCTAGTCAGGAAAAACAGTGATTCACACGATCATTAGCCTTAGCAAACTAAATATAAATGACATCAACTCCACCCCAATGATAGTGACAGAGGTCCATAGTTAACTGCAGATTCGTAGAGCATGAATGATTGCGCAAGAACCTATGCTGCTTGTCGCCGAAGGAAGGTTGTGGTGATAGGTATCTAAATATTGAGTCATAGCCTGAAGTTTCGAGGATCCTAAACACACATGATAGGAGAACGATAGCTGCAATGTTGGCTGCGTTGCCCCCCTTTGGTGGCGGAAGCGATATTTGTCGATTTCTAGCTGTCTGTCAACGTTCCTATTGAAATAGACTGTGCAAACAAGTTGCTAGATGGAACAGCTAACTGTCCAACCTCATGACCAAGGATTAGATGAAATGTGCGGTCTGGTCCAGGGGATGAGTTTAATCCTCCAAAGTTTCATCGGTACTGCATCCGCTGTGGTATGTACCGGGAATGTTCCTTCATATATGTCGACACCGTTTGTTGCGGAACCGTTTGGAGTGCGGTTTGTAAACACAGTATTGTAGAGGTCAGCTAGGACTTCATAAGCTTTACCATCTGGGCACTTAAGCTCTTGCCGGCCGGTTGCCTAACGCACGCCAGTTTTGGCATTACGCGTTTTGAGACAAATTTATATAGGCTTTTGAAGTTACCAACAAAGCGCTGCGTTGAGCGTTTTTGGAAATCCATCCAATCTTCAACTAGATTGACGAGTCGATTTTGAACCCGGACATGGAGATAATCATCCTGATCCCTTGATGTTTTTAGCCGAGCCGACGCTAGACGTCTTGCATGAATCAACTTTAGCCTTCGGGACAGCAGTTACTGCAGCGGCTTTCGGCGATTCATGGGGTTTAATGATGAATGACTTTTGGCTCCGCGAACGGTATTGGTCAAGTGGTTGCACATTTTGCGGACAGACAATGATAAGCCAAATTGATCCCAGAGGCTTCAATAAGGTGTGTCAAGCGCATCCGCCCTCGTTCTCCGGAAAGTTCTTTTGGAACGTTTGCTTTGGGGATAAGCTCAGCACTAAAGGAGAAGACGAGCTTTGTTACAGCGTGGCCGCTGAAACCGAGCGTAACCTTCGTTATCAAGTCATTAACCACTAGTTCCCTATTAGTGAAGGCAAATTTAATGGAAAGGAGCATGGCTTTTACGCCATTTTATATGATCGTTTACGTTATCGGCAGGGCCCGCAATCCCAACTGCGGCCGAAAATGTTACAAGCGTTGCACATACGGGGCCTCGGTACTGTTAAGATTGGAAGTCAATTTGTGGCAGGCTAGTGCTGCCCAGTGTTAGGATATGTGAGTGTCTTAGGGAGGGGATACAAATGAGTCCGGGTAGGCTTGCCTCATCACGTTCACAGCAATGCCAACGGATTAACTGACTGGTGACGTGAGCAGAAGTCATTCCCTTTGAGGACTTCGTATCCCTAAGCGTAGAATCGCATACCGGTAATGGTATCTAGAGCATGGAAAACAAGTGCAGTAATCGAGCCAATGTAACAGGCCTTTATCAAGGCAAACATTGAAAACATAAAAATTACCAGCGGGGATTAAACAATCAGAAAGATAATTCTAAAACCAAGAACCTCGCTGCAAGAAGACCGCTCCAATGGATTCAGTGTATTTGTTGGCAGAATAAGGTGACAGGGTTTTGAATGTTCCCTATATCATGGCATCAGATGACCGGGTCAAGAACGGTAAGGCCGAACTTGAAAACGGGCAAATTATCCCAACTGTTGAAGCAATAATCGATTCTAGCGAACGTTAGCTCGGGTAGGGAATCCACAAAAATAATAAAGACAGGCAAATAATTCCAAACTTTATCGAGTCGTAACGAGAGGAAACCACGCCGACCTCTTAATCGGCTGTGATGCAGCACCGATTTGACGGCATTTCCCTCAAGGGCTACTCCGCGTAAGGTGGTTGCACCTACTATGAAAATAAGGATAGGCCCTCGGACGTAGCTTCAGAAATCGCCTTCCCTCGTAACCAGGACTTAGATCCAAGGAGAGCGGGAATGCTTAGTGTGGCATCCGCGCCTGCCGTCATATGAACGCCTTCTGTCTGCCCGTGTACGCGTGTGTGTCCCACTCTCTCTCGCTTTGGCCCCGAACGATCCAATCGTCCTATTCACACAATCAATTGGCTGACTGTTTGTCTTACCTATGCATCGTCGTTAATGTGATTCATTCTCCCGTGTTCAATAAATCTACGCGCTATCGTCGTCACGTATTCTTACTTTATTTGTGCTTTTTGTGCTTTTGCATAAAGCTAAAGTGAGATCACATCGTGAGATCACAAATGAATACTACGTACATCTCTGGTGTTTTACAGTTAGAAATGCAAGGTTCCACAGGAAGTTTACATAATGCTTCGAAGAACTGCATAGACTAGAGCACGCCAACAGACTCAAACACACTAATCACCTCTCCTTAGAAAAAAGACAGGTGAGGGAGGTCTGATAGAAATCTCTGTGATCCTGAGTAAATTATCCGAGACAGTACAGCAACCGTTAACCCGCAACAAAAAATAATCATCCATGGGATGCGGCTCAAAATTTGTGAAGGGGAGTGCTACACACAAATCAGAGTAAACCTGTTCTCAATTAGAGGTTCGAACAACTGGAATGAATTGCCGTCAGAGGCGGTCTTGACCGCTACGATTACCATTGTTAGGCGTGACTTTGTCTTTAGTTGATTGGCCGTATTCGCGGAACTTGAAGGATGACGAAGGAACGGCGATTTAATTAACGCGATAGCAGCCCTGTTCACTTTTCCTACCCCCGCACTGTTGTTGTGCTTCTCAGCTATTCTTTACTAACGGCCGTAGGCAAGTAAAGTAAGACTTCTTTATTTAGTAATTTATCTTCCGTTACTTATCTTTCTGTTACCGCAATTATGAGTCCTCCCGTCATCCATGAGCTTCAAAGAAATCCTGATGACACCAGTGTAAAAAACGTCATCCTACGAAGCAAGATCTTCACTGTCCATCCCACATTTTCCCAGGCTACGCAAGCGCTTGAGTTCATAAATTGGAATTCCAGTCTACAACGCAGCGACGGATTACACTCACTGTCGTGTGCATTACTGACTGGTATGTGCGTGTGACTGGCGCTTTCTGTCGCAGGTTTTTGTGTGTCGTTTCTTGTCTGTTGGACCGATGTCATTGAGCGCTGGCCCATTAAGTTGCCCTTGTTGTCCGCCGTCCATTCGCTTCGGGCTTTGAATATATCTCATGGGTACATCGAGATGTTCCAATGAGTGTCGGAATAATCTCGCCTTTGACTTTGTCGTCCGTCATACTAATAATGGCCTCGACCCTGTATACTAAGCGGGGCATGCTGCGATTACCAAAGGTGATTTTAATACCACTTCCTTTCATCATTCAAACCTCTCGTAGACTTCGGTTTACCAATTTTTGAGAGATCGTTAAGGCTGTCCCGATCAGGACCTGATCGCGGATATTTTCGCGGGTACATTGCGTTATATGCACCATAGAATTGGTCGGAGCACTGTTGAAGGTAGGTTATTTTTTTTGTTTTGTAGCAACACAGTGGAATCTTTCCGGCTCATTGGTGCGAAAAGCTGAACATAGAACGGCTGCTAGCTTCGGATGAAGTGATCCAACCTAAACTGACGTGTTACACGTAGAGGCACCAGAAAGACATACACACGGGTAGTTGGGAGTTTTCAGAATTAAGAAAGTGAGCTGGAAATCATCCCGTTGTCTTCGAAACTCAGGTGAGTTCATACTAAGTTACTCACTCGTTCACGGAATTTCGCGTGCATTCCTAAGACCGCCTTCGTTGCCCTTCTTTGGACAACCTAAATTAAGAGTTTATCGTTTTGGGGGTGGAGAGGCCAGATCCCAGTTTCATTCAAAAGATGAGGTCGAACTAAGAAGCTCAACACATGCGGGATTAAACATGCCAGACATCCACTTGAGGTCGTGTTGACTATCGTCACACTAACTTCCGGTTTCAGTGCTCTTGAAGGAGTATTGGATACTGATGCGTATAGGTTTCTCCTAGGAGACCTAAATTGCAGGAAAGTGTCGTCAAGCTGAGTGTTTCTTCGGTTGTGCCTGAGTTGAAATCAGGAAGGATGTTGCGAGAAAAGGCAGACAGAGTCTTCAAATCACTTTGCATGGGGGCAGACTCTTCAAACGTCACAACGTTACGTGAAAGTCTGACACCATCCGCAAATTGCAACAAAAAGATGAGAGAATGTGGGTTATATGGTTTATATGAAGAGGTTTACACGAAGAAGTTTATATGAAGAGCCCAGAGAACCGGGCTTTTGGATACTTCGCTATTGGCATACAGGGTCACAACTGCTACTAGTGGCAGGTTTCCCTTTACATGTTTTGGCTGTCTAAACATAAGAAGGGGTCCGTGGATGGGAAGGTGATTTAAAGTATGTTGTACGTGACTAACAAGTGCAGGAATGAAGAAAAGGAAGGAGATGAAACTAAGTGCGTCAGAAATCGGAAACAGAAAGCGGTCTAGACACATCACGAAACTGCCAAATCCTGAAACTGACTCAAGAAACACCCATGATCAACGTTTATAGAGCAGATGCTTAAAATCCTTCGTCATTTTTGCTGGGTCAAATTCTTGTGGTACATTTACAATGATAATAATAATGGATCATTCTCAACGCCATTCGTGAGAACCACGCACGGGCGAGCGCATTTATTGCGGACAATCATAGGCGATACACAGCAACAAATAAATATGCAGTATGACAAATGCAAAATCTGTCAGAAAAAGGAACGTGATCAGAGATAAGAGAATGGTAGTTTACAAAACTGATGCAGGGATTAAAAAAGAAGATTGTTCAGGTGCTCCACGGATTCGGTCCAAAAGATGTGATGCTGCATTAGTTTACCTTTAACGAGGCTGAGTATGAACCGATGTTTCAAATATTTTAAAGTCTCGCCGGAAAATATGTCCAAGTACATCTTCAGCGGATTTCGCCATTACTTGAAGTAAACGGTGTCGGACCAATGCAGACATAAATCGGCTTAAACAAGGGAGGGCGGGAAACCCCAAAATAAGGTGAACGATTAAGCAGACTCCAGCACAGGTCTTTGAAGCCACTCGAAAACGTTCAAAAGTTGAAACTTTCGGAAGTTGTTCCGTTAATACAGAGTTTTGGTTGCATAACAGATGTTCGTGCGGGTAAGAATAAAAAGGTAATACCATGCGTTGAATGGGCAAATGTTCAATGATCAAATACATTGTAACGGATAATGTGTACGTATTATTTTTGACAAGAACCTCGTGCGATATTGATAATGTTGCGTTGGTTAATAAAATATATTACTCCGCCAATTGGTCGTGTCATTTCATGATAGGCGCTTAACCAGAGGCTATCTTTAGAATGGTTGTCACGTGACAACCAAAACGTTGTATGGAGGCTTTAATGCGATTGTTTAAAGTTTAAGGATGGAGTGATTTCGTTTTTCTCCCATAGTTTTGTGTGATCAGGTTCAGTATACTTACCAAACGCAATTCGAAATGGGCAAGCAATCACTTCGTGGATATATAATTCGGAATTTTTTATACAATTGTTATTTTTGCCACTTCTAATTTCGTATAGTTTGCTTACTTTTGTGTACGTCCACGTCTGCCCAAGAAATATTCTCATAATGCGGAATATGGTGACTAAAACCGGTCGTCAAGCAAGATCGACCGGTGTCAATACCTAAAAGCAAATGCTCCGGGGCTAAACCTTACACAGGCCTTTTCAAAGGTGCTGCATTTAAATGGGTGTTGAAGGTAAACTTATGGTTCCCGCCAGTACCTCTCAAACTAAGAATTGTCCTAATCCCTGATGACAACGTATTAGCGGAACTATTCAGTAGCGTATCTAAGACGAAGTTTGAGCTTGCTCGACTAAAAACAAGCCATGCTGTATTTAATTCTTGAAGGGAGAATTGCATCTTCCTATGTTGCATCTTCAAAGTACCGGGGAGCCCAAAGATGGATAATTTAGAAAGCGTAAGAATGTTTCTCAACACGTTGGCAACAGAAATCACGAAACGGATGCATTGCACATATAATGCCATCTTATTCAATGCGCCAGATAAGCTTCAATTGAGCTTCACTTAAAAACCTACTTTTGAAAATTACAAATGTAGACCCAACACCATATACCTGCGTTTGTCTTCGTGAGAAGACTCAAAAGATCTGCTGACCGCTCTAGTCCAAATTCCAGAGCAAAATGGTTGAAAAACAGTTCATCCAATTTCAGGACTATTAATTCCAAAACCTCCATTAAACTATTCAGAATTATGTAGGATAGAATGCCACCTGAAAGGGAATTTCAGAATCGCTTATTGTGCAACACTGTCGTCCCCAAGCCTGTGACCCAAGATATATTCAAACAAGATACGATGGTGTCCACGGGTAATTAATTGGGTCCAGCTGATCGTGTAGCTTCGTCTTGCCGCATCACACTTGAGTACGCCAAGTTTCCTCTTGAAAACACCAACGACAAAACAGAGGACAACATACTCGCTGACGCGATTAATATAACAGTGGGTCTTGACAGTTTTAATAACCTGCCTAACGTAAAGGCTGTACCTGTCGAACAGTCAACTAGCAAACAACAGCATGGGAATAACTGTGCCCATATTGAACCAAATAGGATGTCCAGCTTTCAGAATGTCCAGGCGGTAGCTGAATCAGACAAGCTGAGACTTCGCCCATCTACCAGTCAGACTCACACAGGCATTCCAACTTTAGACAAATCCCAAATGAAAACCAGTGGAAGTTCGGTGTTCACTAGCCCTCCTCAAGTCACTATTCTACGAGTCACTCATGTTTATCTCCTCGGCACTACCAGGGAAAAAATGAGCACGTCAACCCGAGCCCATACTCAGTGAAAGAAGGATATATGTCTGAACAACGCCTAAACTTAGGCCTCTGCCTAACAATGGCAAGCTCTTACGTGACATCTTTCAATGCAGTGCCCTACCAGAAACACCATTATTATCACCAGAGTTGCTTACCCCATGCTTAACACCCCTTTTAATAATAAAAGCTCCCATACTCTGAATGCTCACCTAAATACAACCCATGATCTCTTTGCTGACAATGTGCATGTGGGTATGACCAATGTATTTCAACCTTACCCTTATTCAGCGAGTCACATACCGTTCAAACCTCCCCTGCCCGGTACACCTCCCATAAACTCACCGTCCCACCACATGTTACTGACACTTTTCGAACACTCTCTGTCATGGACCCAGACACAGGCGACACCCAATTAGTCATTGATGAGCTCATTATAACCACATCAGATTACACGACGTCACCAAAGTCTTTAAATCATGCAGACCTTTCTGTTTTGGACATTTTTGAAGGTCTAAAAATGATGCTCAAAAGGGGAATTGCACTCAGCTTATTGTTTTTGAACGCACGCCCAATAGTAAATAAGATGCACATTTTTAGCTCTTTCATCTTCCTATATACTCCCAACAGCATTCTAGTCACTGAGGCTTGCTGTACCCCTGAGACTTTAAAAAACAACTAAATATTATAGGTTATTAGATATTCCTTAAAAATCGCAGTGCAGGACGTGGCGGTGGATATTTCATTTACCTGAGGGTACAATATTCTGCAACCATACTTGATGAGCCGTGTCTTGACATGGTTGACGACTTACTGCGGCTGTCAGTGTCAACCGAATCCTGTGAACTGCTCTTATGATGTGTATATAGACCAACTAACGCTATCCATTAAAACGTGACTAACCTTATCAATGGACTGAATTATGTATCAATCTTGCCTTCACGGTACAAAATAATTGGTGAGATTTCAGTATGCCCAATGTCTCTTGAACCTCTTTCACAGCCTCTGCAAATCAAACAGAGTTTCTCGCATGATTCCAAATAAATGGATGGCACTACCACGTTTTAACACCTACCAAACTAGATCACACTTTAGATCTCACTTCTACAACAGAGACCTCCTCTGCAACAGTATTCCTTCTGGAACAGTTTTCAGGAAGTGATCATAAGGTGGTCAACTTCATGTTTGATCTAAAAGCTGTGAAAACGTCGAATATGATACGTTACGGCCAAATGAAATTCATCAACTGGAAAATGTTCACCATTGAAGTGAAACACGTTCATTCTGACTTCTGACCCTAGTACTACAATTGAAGTAGTTAATGAACACTTCAGGTTTTGTATGAACACCTTAGCTCCGGAAATGTCAAAGCGCGGTTATATGTACGGTAAAGGCAGGATTCTCACTTCAAAGGAGTACGGTAAGCTCAAAATCATCCAATCATGGCACCGGAAAACATGATTTCTTCCTTATTGTGCTAATGTATAAAATGTTCGACACTATTGAACACAGAACCGAAAGGCTCCCCCTGAATGTGGAGAAACGTGCGCTTGACAGCAAAAAGAAGAGCTCGAAGTTGATGCAGTTGTTGAAACGCAGGTACTATACACGAGACGCTATCATCTCATTAGTAACACCGAAGAACAAAACTACCGTAGATGATCCTGTTAAAATCTGAGGTTTTTGCTTCATACATTGCTGCTTCCTTCAACATTAAAGAAAATGTATTGCTTCCACCTCTCCCTGTTAAAAAACTACGTCCCTAAGCCACGTTTCTGTTGATGTGGTAGAAATACGCTCTCAGTTAGCTACTACCGAACCTTCTACTTGATGGCTCTCATCCTATTGCTCTCAGACACAGAGGGGAAGACATTCCTCTCCTTTTGTTTAATATTTATGCACTTTCAATAAAACCAGGCTCCTTCCCTCCACAATGGAAAAATTCTATTATTAAGCCCTGCTATAAAGGTGGCTGGCGAGGAGACATTATCGATTATCTTCCCGTTAACCATACTTCAATTTGTTCTGGGGTGTTGGAAAGAGTAATAAGATGTCGCACGGTTGAAACTCTATAATCACAAAATTTTATAAACAACTTCCGACATGGGTTCTTCAACAAACGTTCGTGCATGACGTGCCATCTGTAATTCTTTAACCATGTTACAAAATCTGCCGTTTCAGGGAATGCAACTATTATTATTATACTTTTGGATATGCAAAAAGCTCTTCATCTTGTGCCTCATGAGCGTCTTCCGGTCAAAATGGCATCTTTCGGTATACGTGGTCCATTTCTCAGCTGATTTGATTTAAAGACCGCACACGAACAATGAAAATAAGAGATAACAGCTCAACGCTCAGAGATGGAGTGATTGAGGAAAGCTTCTTGGGACCGCTACTCTCGCTCATATATATCAATTATATATGTGAAATTATCGAGCGTAGCAAACCGTTCTTTTTCGCTTACGGCATCAACTTGTCAAGACTTTTCCTCCTGGCGATTCCAGTTTTTGTTTAGGAAATATATGGATGGACTACGTCATTGCAATCTTAGTGTCGAAACTGGCCGATTAAACTTTCAGCCAACGAACCCACCAGCGTTGCCTACGGTTGCCATATACCAGAGGACTATATAAAGCTGGATGGTAGTAGTATTTCAGCTGCCGACTGAGTGCGTGCCGGAATGTATAGGTTATCACAATTGGGCATATATATGTGAGTGAATATATAGGTGGATTATTAACATGTTTGTTTTCTATTTGCGTGTTCCGGATGTAGTTCTATATAAGGTCATTCAACTAGATTTACTAATAAGCTCAAATTTGGCATCTTCCGGCAGTCTACGTGATACGTGCGCAATACCGCACATAAAGAGAATAATGTAGGTTTTCCAAGACTTTGTGGGTATGCAACTGATCAGACACCAGATGTGGTGTGGGTGAATGATACAGATGCAATATATTGCTTGAGGCAAGCTGTTTTTGAGGACAGCCTGATAGCGGGAACGAATGTTATATGTAGCTGACAACTAGATTTTTCTCGGGTTTCATTCGAAATAGTCGTCAGAGGATACGTAAAAGTTGAAGATAGAGATTGTGTCTGAGGGGGGTGATATAGCTGTCTGAACATTTTCTAAAACGCTGAACGTTGCTACTGCCTCTGGTTTCAACCGTAAGTATATTGCGAATATAAGAATATTTCACGATGGATGGTTTGCGCGTACCGTTTTATGAGCTGGCAGAGTTGATAAATTGAAAACTTTATTTTTCAGACTATGATATTAGTTGTGTTATAGATAAACGACAAACATTGTAGTGAGGGCCTTCGAATGTGTCAGTTTATACAGAAATTTGAGGTCCATCTTTAACCTTTTTAATCATAAAGAACCAGTACCAAGGTTTTGACAGCGTTCTTTATGGGTGAATGAGGCTGAGCGTTCTAACGAGCCTTTGGCAAATGACCTTCTTGGATTTTCTAACACCGACTTCGTAGCGGGTATACTAAATGTCTTTTTGCTACAACCTGATATCTTTTTTTGTTTTTGCAGCCTGAAAGCACACATTTTCAGAGAATTTGGGGAAGTTTCTACTTCGTGTTTCTAGATCTTGAACGGGAACGGCGGTATTTACATTTTTGTCATCTAGTGAGGCAGAATCATTAGGTATTTGATAACCATTAGTGATAATGTTCGATCTGTTTTCTGAGGACGCCGTCAACCATGTTTTGCACCACGTCTGCAAACGGTACGCTTTCCTGTCGTATATTTTGTAGAAAGGAGGCGAGGTTGCTCGACTGGCGGAATGTGCCAAGGATTTTGATATCGTCAATAAACTGGCTTGCCATGTTTAACAACATCGTGTACCCTCAGAAGTGGACCAAATAACATCTGAGGGAGACACCCTCCATACCGCCTGATACCCCGTCGCGTACACTTCGAAATGAGCGAAGCTATCAGTTTCAGCATTAGAA
>JTDE01001544.1:93272-112606 GCA_014338405.1 Paragonimus skrjabini miyazakii | reverse complement strand
CAGGACTCGTGCACCATTTCTTTACCACAGCAGTTGATAACAGTCGAAGAAGTCACGACAAAAAGCTCTGTAAGCTTCGACCCCGGACCTTCCTTAGACAACAGTTCTTCTCTTATAGGGTTATCAACCACTGGAACGACCTCCCATTGGAGGTTGTTAGTTGTTCTTCTATGGACCGCTTCAAAGCGTTATTAGATTCTCACTTACTTAAGAAGTTGTTAGATTAGTATTTTACTCTGTTCTCGGTATTCCCTGTAACCCCCAAGAGCGGTGCTACACCCTGTTTTCAATGACTGCCTTTTAGGTCAACAGAACACCGCTGATATCGAAACGGACAAACTGACTGGATCCGGGTGACTTGGGCCTCCAACCTCGAACCCGTGAACAGATCGCTGAAATCGTTGAAAGTCTAAATGTGCGCAGAACGAGCAGGTTTCAAACCATGAAGCGTAAGACTTGGGAAAGATCCAAACGTACAGACTGACGTAAGCCTTATTTGGAGTACAGACGGGCGCTTCGTAGAACCTCGTATATACGAGGAGAACTTGGTTCAGCGAGCCAAACAAAATTCAAGGGCGTATTACAGTTACTTCCAGTCCAAAGCCTCCATCCGAGTGTCCGTTGGGTGTGTCATTAACGAACAAAAAGAAGACGCGTCCGTTAATAAAGACAATATCCAGGCGTCGCTTCAACTCATCGAGAAGATGCATACAAAGGATGGTGACAGATGTAAAATCGGGCGAAACAAAGCCGGCTAGTTATGAATAAGGCAGCGAGTAAACAAGGAGTATATTGTGCACCTGCGAGACTAACGCAAGAGCGAACGAATAACAAGACGAAACGGTAATACAGTGGGACGACAAGCGAACACAGCGGGGTCGTACGTTGGAGTGCGCAGGGTACTTGTTGGTGTCTATAATCGTTCAGACAACTGTTTAAGCACATACTAAAGTTGGAAGCACACAGAGTACAAATGACAGTCGTAGCTCTAACATACTTAGCAATAAACAAATTGAGTCGATAAACAGGTCACCGCACGTCGATTTCGCGCCTGGTGCACCCATTATGGAGGAAGTGGTAGTCACTGCGGGGTAGGTGCGGGGTGGTTTGGCTAAGCTGAATGTAACTAAGGCAACAGATCCAGATAACATTCACCCGGAAATTCCAAGACCACTTACTGATGTATTAGCTGCTGCTATGTCTGGATTATTTAACAAATCGCTTGGTGAAACCAAACTACCCGCGGGTTGGAAGGTAGCCGCTGTCACATCGATACACAAAGAGGGCAGTAAGGAAGTGGTCTCAAACTGCAGGCTTGTGCGCCTTACATGAGTTGTCTTGAAAGTGTTTAAACAGATCTTAAGGGACAAGATATCGCAACATGTCACTAAGTACAGGCTGGTGGCGGCTCAGCAACATGGCTCTGTAAGTAAGTGATCTTGCCCTTCCAAATTGCTGGATTTTGTGGAGGTCCGCTATTTAGACCTTAGAAGGGCCGTCGACTCCGTAGCTTACAGACTTTTAATGTTAAAATGGAAGGCATTTAATATATCTCCTGATGTTTAAAAATGGGTGAAGGTGTTCCTGCATAATAGGTGAAGAGCTCCAAGCCACACACTGCACATACCACTAGTGGTGTTCCATAAGAATCAGTTTTAGGTCCCTAGCTGTTCTTGATATACACAAATGATTTCGCGAAGATCAACAGTCCCTGCTGCATGTTCGAAGATGATGTGCAACTTGTGGGACGCCGTGCGAGTAATGGGTGCAACGAGACCTCGATGAAGTTCACCAGTGGACAGTTAACTGGGAACTTCTGTTAAATGTTGCGAAATGCAGTCAACTTACGGGGTTGGAGACCGAGAACTCTTTTAGATAGATAGGAGGGTCCGGGTTACGTGTGCTCATTCAGAAAACTACTGAGATGAGGGACCGGGGAATTCAAATCACCGGCGACTTCAAGGTGTCAATTCAGCTTATGTTTGCAGCCCGTAAAGCACATCGGGCACTCGACCAACTGAATAAGACAGTAGCCTCAAGGAAACCCAGCATCCTTGTGCCTCCGTGTAAAGCTTACATGAGACCGCATCTAGAATCTTGTGTGCAGGCCCGGTGTGCTTGTTTGGACAAGAATGCTAAGGTCCTAAAGAGAGAGTGTGCAACGTAGGTTTATGGAGTTCGTCGTAGAACTTCGGGGACTGGACTACTCCAGCAGACTTAAGTACCTTAATCTCTTCTTCTTAGAAAGAAAACGGAAAAGAGGAAATCTCACAAGTCTTCAAAATCCTGAGTGAATTATCTGTGACAGAGGAGTCCCTGTTTACTCGTAACGAAGGTTCATCGCTTAGAGAGCACTGGTTAAAAATTGTGAAGAAAAGAGCTAGAACTCAAATCTGGGCCAGCTTTTTCTCATACAGAGTTGTGAACAGTTGTAACAAATTACCGCCAAAGGTGGTGTTGGTCACCATGGTTACTGACTTTAAGTGCAAACTCGATACTTGTTGGTTGAAATTATTTCCCACTATGGACTGATGATAATGTGACTGGGATCTACTTAACCTGATGACAACAATCTCTCTTTCCACCGCCCGCATCTTTGTTATGCTTCTCACGTCTTTTTTATTACCAGTTGTAGACTCCTATTTAGTTATTTGTCCCTCCTTAGCTGTTCTCTTATCGTAACTAGGAAATTCTTCGTCCTGTCATCCAGGAATCTGACGGAGATTATGATAGCATCAGAATTGGCCTTAATCCTGTCTATTAATCTGAGTATACCATGATCGCTGACGGTGATCCCAATACCGCTTCCCTCCATCATTCAATCTCTGACATCCAAAAGATCGCCTGCATAGTCCTGATGAAGACTTGATCAGGGATATTCTCGCTGCCCATTTAATAATATGCAGTGTTCCGCATGCCACTGAAGATTCCAAAACACAGTTGAAGGAAAAGTTTCCTTCTTCATTTGTCAAAACACGGTAGGATTTTCCTAGCTTATTGGCGCAAGAAACTGGACATCAGTCGGCTACTAGCCTGAAGTTCTGTGATCCGAACGGAACTGAACTGGTCGATATTGCGGAAGGTGCATTTGGTGACTTCGGCGATATTGGTGTGGGTTTCTTTGTGGCCTTATACTGGCAATTGTTCCTTCCAACCCATCTACGGAAGGTGTGGGTTTCTTTGTGGCCTCATACAGACAGTTGTTCCTCCCAACCCATCTACGGAAGGTGTGGGTTTCTTTGTGGCCTCATACAGACAGTTGTTCCTCCCAACCCCTCTACGGAAGGCTTGTAAACCATGCTAAACGTAATGAATAACCGGGGTGGTCTGTGTAGGAGGCGTTTCTCACATTTTTAAGGTTTTATTTTCGAACTTGGACGTTTCTACTTCCATCCCTATCGCGGACACCCCTCTGGAGACAGTGGACAGTTTCCGTCAGAGATAGTTTATATTGCCTTTGGTTACTTTTAGTCTGGGAGTGAATCCATTCTCAGTTGAGGGCGATTGTCTTTTGTATTCATCTCGGGTTTGCGGTTTAGTTACTTACCGTAGTACGCGTTCGCGACTCGTATATCTTACATTCGTCCACTGTCCATCTCTAGTTTTCGTCGCTCATGTAGGTCATTGCCACTATGCACGCCTGTGTGTAATTGTCTCATCAGTTTTTAATACTACTGATGAGGGACTCACAAGGTTAGCATAAACACTTATTGTCGTTGCCAATATGTCTTAAAGACGTCTGATTATCGCCGAAGAGCATGTGTAATGTCCATGTACCGTCCCTTTTGCTTCACAGCTAAGAACTGCCCGCGACAAAAGTGTGGACAGGTCCACAGTGTTTGACTCGTTGCCTCCATCAGTGACCCTGCAGCAAGTGCGATTATCACGTGAACAACATGGCCGCTCGCCGTCGCGCACTACAAAAACATTTAACTACATAACCAGTTGGTCCGCGACTGCTGTGTCACGTACCCCACATGCTGGCTGGGCGCTTATCCCATTAGACGTTATTCGCCGGGACTTCCGTTAGTTGAATATATTCAAGTGGGGGTTAAGCAGCGGCTTGATAACAGAATATGAGATCTCTGACTGCTTCGTTGGGTAAAGTTGGTGGGTGTCGCCTGTCTGTTCAGATACCTTATGATCATTTGAGTAGCTGGCTAGAAATGTCAGCCAAGGCGGCCGCGTGCCGCAGCCAATGACTCACCACCGTTCACAGCACAGTTTTTAAAAAAAACCTTTTCATTTCGATGTGTTTTTCTTCGGACTGTCCCTAATCATCACTTCGGTAGGTGGCAGAATAAGCCACTGTGCTATCTGGTGTGGTTCTTGGCTATTCATGACTGGTGCATGAATGATCTATATCAAGGTTGAACAAAAAAGTGAAAGTGGGAAAACAACGAATCCATCTTTTTTGTTAGGTGTTTAATAATTCCGTATGGATGGTGATGTGAGCTACTACACCGGAGGAGTCCAGAACATTTTAGTTAGATTAAGGGCCTCAGTTCGTTAATTTTATATGGATTTAACATCCAGGTGAAGGGTCTTGTTGTAAGATCGACAGTACTCTGTGTCTCCTATCGTCATTGGTAATGAGTCACTGGGGATAGTCGAGAAGTTCATGTACCTTGGTAGCGGTATTGACACTGGTGGAATATCTGATGAGATCACAACTAAAGCTCGAGCGTCGTTTGTCCGCTTACGCCATCTGTGGTGTTGACACGTTCTCACGAGCATTTTTGTTGTACGGCTGCAAACTCTAGCTCGTTTCTGCGAGGTGTGTTCACACTGAGTTTTCGACCGTCGGTATATCCGAAGTGAAAACACCGTGTAAGCATTGACGATGTTCGCCAACGTGTCTTTGGAACGGACAGACTATCGACAGTTGAGCATAGTGATCTCATCTCAGGCGTTTTGAACATGGCCAGCTTACGCCAACTCACCACTTGCCTCCGCGTTTTGTTTACGAGTGGCAGGTAAAGATCTAGACGGCAACCTGATGACCAATGTTTGACATGACTGAGATATTAACATCGAAGTTCGCTTCAGTAGGGCGTTCCTGGCCGTGGTCCAAATAACAACATACTTTGGTCATGGACGCTGTCTGATATGGCGAATAATCGAATTTAATGGTGCTCGCGTTGGGAATCTTGTTGTGCACCGGTTTAATGTGTTTTTCTCTCCTACATTATTCTTCTCACTCATATAACCTGCCAATTTTGTCGTTTTTTCGAAAGTGTTTCTGATACTCTACACTTTGATCCAAGTTCAGAGGGACTCTTTCAGTCGTACGCAGCTGTTACAATGACTGGACTGGTAACGGGTTTGATAGGTATTTTCGCATTCCGGTTCGTGCGTATGGTTTTAGGTCCACAAAGCTGGACAGGACACTGCGATCAGGTGGTGACATCCTGTTAGAAAAGTGACCAGAATAACTTGAAGTCTCCCGCCAGCGACCAGACGTTTATTTATTATGACTGCCGGTTAAGTGTTTATGGCATCCGAAATTCGTTATGTAAACCACCAACCGTTAAGTGAATATCGAGATGATGGGACAGCGGTGTCCTTATGAGTTATCAAAATCGGTTGTCTCGTTACGTATCGTCGATAGGTGTTGCCCGCCAGGTTGTAATTTTGTGATCGCAGGTTTATCCGATACGACAGCGTACATACAGCCGAAGGTTTATTAACTGTCTCGACCTCTCTTACTTGATCGTTTTATTTAAATATAGCGTGTCCCCATCAATAGCCTTGTCACTGGAAATGGTCGGCAGCTAGAGTCACATTATTATCTGGTCAAACTGTAAGCTTGTTTGTGTGCACGTACGCATATTCCTAAATCTCAATGCCCTTGACCAGATGCTGTTGTGCTTCAAACTGCCGTTCATCACAACAATGGAGATTTTCCTTGAGGAAGGAGGTTACATCAGAATGAAGGAAAAAACTACATGACATGCGATCAACTAAAAGAGCTAAGTTGTTAGGTAATTATAGGCAAAACGTTCATTGCGGTACACTGCCATATCTGACAAGATTTCTAATAACCGATTCAGCGATCGCAAAATCCCTAACTTGGCAGGTAACACCGATCAACTGGGTAATTTTCTTCATATATCTCAATCGCTTGACTGCATGACCACCTCGTTATTTTACTCAGCCGTCAGTGAATAATGTCCGCTGCTGTAAACAACTCTTGTTAAAGGATTTTCAACCTTTGTTCCCAAGCCTGCGTGTGGTTACACCACGCCTCACCCATTTGAATCTACGTATCCCACGTTTCATCTAGCATAATCTTAGGCTAAGTTGTAAGATGTGCCAGTTCCTTTTCAAGCTAACCCAATGTATATCTTTTTTATATTCCAGAAAATCAGTTTCAGTGACCATGAACAAAGCCACTGAAAGCACGGTCATGGAAAATGGGAGTGCTGAATTTCTAGCACAAATAGACAATCTTCGTACTTTCATTTCCGTGCCCGCCTCGATCTTTATCTCACAGACAGACTCAGGCAAGTCTCTTGGTTTTTTATTTCAACACCTGCAAGAGATTTCCGATGATAAGCTCTATATAACTCACTGTAGCCTACTGCTAACGACACGAATGCTCTGTCATTCGGCAGCTGGTTGTAGCAATGAAGGTGCGTTAAGTTGTCAGCTCCTCGTACAATGTGTTCCCTAACATAATTCGCAGAAGGTTACACATGAACTGGATACTCTCAGGTTACCAGAATCTAGACAAATACACCCAATGCAACCGAACTGGGATCCGCGACAGTGTGATTACTTGTCGAGCATCGTTCCCTCTAATCCACTGCCGCCTTTAGCGCAAGTTCTTGTCATTGCTATCTAGCCTTGGCGTCTTGGTGGTATTCAGTATACAAATCGTCCGGTGTGTAACTTGACAGCACACTCCGTTAACCATAGTAGCTGCGGGTGTAACTTGATTAAGCTAACCATCTTTCGATTTATTTTCAACTTGGTTTCATACCACACTTTGTGGGGGTGCGTTGGATGTTATTGTGTTCTGCTGTGCTACTGTGTTTCATGTCGGTAGCTTGTCGGTATTTCTGAAAAGTCGACGTAACATTGATTTTTTGAATATGACTTGCCCTGTCGAATGCGGTATAATCTTGTGTATAATATCACAAAGCAATTTTAACTTAAGGACTTGGCTTTAATTATAAATTAACTTTTTTTTCGCTCCACAGCTATGCGTCTCACAGAGGAATATTGGCGAAAACGGTGCGAAGAGAATTCGTTGTTTAGTGTGAGTTTCTGTTGAACTGTTTTTATTGTTCCACGTGTACTATATTTGTTGGGTCATCTAAAGTGGATGGTTTTCTGTCGTTACCGGGAGTTACCTCCAGCGACTTTGAAGATGTTTCACTTTCTGTTGACACTCAAACGATATCTTGGATCTTCTGCGATCTTCTGAAAATTCTTCCCACTCGGTGCTAACGACTTTGTGTTTATGGGGGATCGTGGCCTTCAAGTATTTCTGAAACCCGACAATTTGCATTTCGTGGTTCGTATCAGGAAAGCGACCAGGTTGAAACTCTTTTATCATGATGATCTGATCAATCCCATCTTTAAAAATAATTTGATATGTGTTCTTCCCTGTAAATGTTTCGAAGCTGCCTTTACATTTCAAGAATGATTTCCAAAATGGTCTGGCGATCGATTCCGCACAGTGCTTGATTAACGCTGAGTAGGACTACACTTCGCCTCTGTGCAATTTTGGTTCATCCCGGTGATCCCTCAATTTTTCCTTTTTTATACAATTTACATTAACATCTGTACTTATAACTTCATTCTGATTTTTATTCATTTTAGTCCTCTTGAGTTTTTTAATGTGAAGTCCCACGCCGGGTGTATCGTACTTGTCAAATTATGTTCTGTGGAGGCGACTGATAATGATAGGTCGTGGTATATCTTTTTAACTCATCCAGTTCCGACCATGACCCACTATATTCCGATGTACATACGCCATTTTGTTTGGGCGCGCGCGTGTGCTTAGTTTCAGCGTAGATGTACCAGTGGCCTTGAATCACTCAGTTCCACTGTCGTAATGTCGGCCGGGTGAGGCTTATCGCTCAGGATAATTCTCCTTGTGAACTGTGAGAGCTTGACAGTAACTGTTTCCGGTCCATGTTGCCATACAGTGGTCCAGCCAGCTAAGCCCTCTAAATTCGTCCGACTAATTAATATTTTCCAGTTTGTTTCTGGCGGATTCATCTCGGGGGCAAATCCCAACATAACTCCACTCGTGAACGATTCATTTCGAGCTAGTTCCTCCCGTGGCCAATTGATTCCCGCATACGTCAGCACGAGTTTACTCATCACTAACTTAAGTCATTGTAAGGTAACCTATTTCCATGCTTAGAAATTCTCGAAAGGGAAGGGGTAAGTCTTAATTCGTGGATGTATTTCATCGTAGGTCGTGTAGATAGGCAGATTCTAGTGCGTTACTTCATCGACGGAGAGTTTTCTGGCTGATGCCTTACTAGTAAAGGCATGTGAAGACTATTTGCTTCCAGTGTGCCTAACCACGGTAGTGCGGCTGTTCAATTTCACGGTGGCGTTCTTCCTACCTGATTAGATTCGCGCAAGGACGTGAATGGGATAATTTCCTACTCCACTCACAGTCCACGACAGGGGTTAAGTTTAAACGGATAAAGTTTGCTCAGCTCAATTAGTTTCAGTAGGGTTGAGTGTTGTGACATTGTTATTGTACCTACGCTGACATCACACACGCAGAATAACGTATGTTGGTTAATGCTAGCTAGACTTTTGATACACGGTGTGCCTAGCTGCTGAACTTTCTGCACAAAGACAGTTGTATTGCGCTAGTAGTCAGCATTGGTTGGCAATAGAAGCATAGTGTATGAATAGATTCGGCTAAGACAACTCCAGTTGGTGAAGGTGTAGGCTTGATGATCGCTTAAAGGTTGGTTGATTTGAATAAGCATGTCTCACGTTGGGAAGATCACATGCCTGCGTCGTTTATCATCAAGTGTCTTGGTTTAATTGTCAAGTGTTTTTGAATGTTGTCTTGTTTCTATAACTTGAACACCATTCACAATTGATCGCAGCTGTCGCATTCTCACAGACTTTCCAGTCAACCCCTCTAGAGAACAAAGCAATATACGCAAGTTTCGCTCTTATCAGAGCTCGTCAGTAGTGCACATCCTTGCCAAGGCCGGGACTACAACCTCGGCCAGGTTTTCATGAGGTAACCGTGTTGACCATTACGCCATTGAGCTCAAATTGGGCACGACTGAATTATCATATGCAAATGTTCAACCACATTCGTTCGTGATTAATGCCCAGTTTGTTTGTGTTGCAAATAATCAAACTTCACCGTGATAAACAACGATTTCGCATCAGAAGCAGAAGAGTTAGGAACCCTTATGATAGGCTTTACTCATCTAACAATTGGCGTATAACAGCGGAAATGGAAAACGTAAATTGATTACCAACTCAAAGATGAAATAAACATGACAAAATATTATAACAGCCCAGTCGCCCCGAGTAAAGGCATGGTAACTGTCCAGCCAATTCCAGTTGATTAACCCCACGACTGGGACTTCTCTCTACGTCAAACTCAAAGTAATCATTAAATTTGCTAAATGGCATTTTGATTATTGGCTGATGGTAAGGAGTTTGGTTTATGTAAATTGATCACAGCTGTCGTATTCACACAACTCAGCTATCAACAGCGTTTAATTTACGTAACAGAAAATCGCCTAATACTCACCAGTTACCTTGTTTTACTAGAGTATTAATGATTTATTTCAATTGTGACCAAGTGCAGGAAGTTCATATTTTAATAGTATATTTCTCCCCTTGAGCAAAAGTGAATTACTCCTCCAGTTATTTCCTTAACCTTTATCGCATGTTATTTTTTATCTTTCACTGATGATTAACCAGGGATTTGGTTAATTTCAAGTTGAACATCACCCACAATTGATCGCAGCCTTCGCATTCGGATAGACTGTCCATCCAGTCTCTTTCGCAACGAACCACTAGACTCGAGTTTCACCCTTATTAGAGCTCGTCAGTAGTGCATATCCTTACCACTGCCGAGACTAGAACCTCGGCCATGCTTTCATAAGGCAACCGTGTTGGTCAGTGCACTGCACCATTGACTTCACATTAGGCACGACCGAATTGTCATATGTGAACGCTCAACCACCTTCGCTTGTGAGTAATGATCAGGCTGCCTGATCGTCTCGATAAGAGACAGTCACTGTCTGTTATCTCCGATGGATAACCAAGCGATTAGGACTTCCTAGACAAATCTCCAATCTCATTAAACCCGCTAGGCAATATTTCAGATTACTGATGAGTAGTCGGTGAGTTGGTTAATTTTAAGTCGAACACCACCCACGATCGGGCAACCTGATCATTACTCACAAGTGAAAGTGGTTGAACATTCACATATGTTAATTCGGTCGTGCCTAATATGAGGCATTGGTCAACACATTGGTCAACACGGTTGCCTCATGAAAGCATGGCCGGGGTTCTAGTCCCGGCAGTGGCAAGGATATGCACTACTGACTAGCTCTAATGAGAGCGAAACTCGAGTCTAGCGCTTCCTTCCGAAAGGGACCGACTGGAAAGTCTATGAGAAAGCAACAGCTACTTTTTATCTGCTGCTTTTCATTATACGAACCCATTCACAAACAAAACTGCGATGGTGTTATTGGCTTAAATTTCTGTGGTTACTGTTAAATCAACAGAAGAGTCGGATGCAGTTCGATTGTTTACGGCCAGTTCAGAGTTTATGGAAATCAAATAAATGTTAGCGCGTCGAACAGTAACGAATAAAAACGGATAATGCAAGCCGATAAATTACATTAAATTTAGAGATAAGAGTATACTACTGTACACCTATGAGCAGAGTAAAATTTAAATCTGAAATTGGAATTCGCAGTTCCCATTGCTCATTTTCAACTTTTTGACGGTGCTTCATTTCCAAACTAACTGCAAATGGTCCTCCACAGTGTGGCGAAAGCTGCTAGGAAAAAACCTGTACATTCAACCACGATCCCCACTTATTTCTTCTTGGCGATTATTCCTGCACGTTTTGAACAAGTTCCACTTAATGTGCTTCTTTTTGTGCATTTTGATGACTATTTTACAGTCATCGAGAATGAAAGTTTGTTGTTTTCGATTATGTAAAACGTCAGCGTCAGTGGCATTATCAGGTTCGAATTTAAGTTTTCTGATCTTGTGGTATTTAGCTTCGTTGCTCAGCTAATGGAGTATATATTGTAGAGGCGTGCAGGTTTGCTCGCTGGTTTGAATGCAGCCCAAAGTAAAATTTGTTTGAAGGGCAACAATTTTGTAGAACTACTCATATCTAGTCCACTTACGACGCCTAACAGTAATTTCGTTGGATTCCAACTTCGGTTCGCAATACTTCTACTATGACAGCTCACCTCCGTGGGTGATGTGATGGACACTGTATGACATGCCGAGATACGCAGGTAATCAAGGTGTGATGTTTTCTTTCCGAGCTCTTGACTTGGTTTCATAGTTTAGTCATTGCCGCCTACGCAGAGTTTAAATGCAAACGAAGCCCGTTCCTTTCGCATGAGTATTTTCATAGTATTCCTCCTAATTGTTACGAATAGTAATTTCATCGTTACTGTCCGTTATCTGTTTTGCTATGATTTATATTGTATTCCTTCGTTGTGTACTCTCATGCTTCGCTTCTTTCATACTTCTCCCCGCGTCATCTTTTTTCTACTTAATCCTGTTTCGTGTTGAAACTATAATGAAAGCACAGCCCTACACAATCTGCATTCTCTAGTCTGGGCTGTATGAATCGTAGACTGTTCGTCATTATCCATCTGCTGCCAAGTCTTGCGAACGTTTCCACCGATAAAACCTCAATTTTGATTACTTCCGCTTGCTAACTTGTATATTTGTATACTTACGTATTACACGTATACCAATATTATCCTCAAACTTTGCTCGACCCATCAAAATGTTCCTTGTAAACTATTCACCGATTTTGATGAACATTAGAAAAATTTTGTTAGATACAGATTGGAAACCACTAACATTTGCTTGCCGTTTTTTGCACTGGGATAAGCCCCCTGGCCGGCTCTTTTCGAAAAGAAGCGTTGGACTCAAGTTTCGCTTTCTTTTAAGTTTGTCATCAATGTATATTCTTGTTGTGATCCGGCTTTCAACTCCGATTATCGTTCTAAGGTACCCGTTTTGAATGATACACCTCTTATCACATTGAGCACGACTAAATTACCATTCAAACAGTTGGCCACGTTTGCTTGTGAGTACCGTCTAAGTAGCTTGATGGTTTTGAGAGGAAGTGTTGACTGTTCTATTGACCCCGATCTATAACTGTCCGATCAGGGATTCTCATCAAGTTAAAGTCACAAAAATGATTGATGTTTCTGAGCCATGTGTTGATTATTGACAGCCATTATGGGATTTGATCGACATAAGTTGGTCACCCTTCTCATTTAATTACACCTTTGGCATTTAGCCAAACCCTCTAACCATCTCCTTTAGAAAATAAGTACCAAACTCTTATCGGAGCTTGTAATTAGTGCATATCATTGTCGCGGCCAAGATACATAACTACATGTTTAATCGTTGAGACAATCTGCAATATGAGCGAATGCGAGAGACGAACCCGGAGTGATGGATATTTATTGTGACGTTTCAAATCCATATGAGAATCTGTGACAACGGATTTGAAACGTCACAATGAGTATCCATCATTTGGTTTTCGTTTTTTACACGGAATTATAGTCATATGCATTCATACCTTTTAATGACGTAACCATGAAGTTAGTGAATGATAACTGTTAGTGCCTTACCAAACATTTTTTCTTACGTCTCATTTGTTTGCGTTTAAGTTAATTTTTGAAAAAGTTCAAATGTGACCCATCTTCATTGCTATGATCTAATACTTACATTGTTGTTTTCTATTTCGATCTCTTGTTCTTTCGGCAGGTTTTGAATCTCTCTAGACAACTTGTGTACAAACCTGTGTCTTCATTTGAACCGGCCGTAATCAAGGAGGTTTTACAGCTCATGGCTGATTGGCGCGCGGAGGCTCGTGAACGGCTGGCCCAAATGACTGATCTAGAAAGATCTCAGTTTTTATCTGACTTGAACATCCCCGGTCACTCTCAGTCCATCACCACCACTATTGCAGCTACCCGTGCTAGTCGGGAATCATCGCTTGAATCAACGTCTACTTCCGTTGCATCCGCCTCATCCCTGTCTTGCCATTCAAAACTTGCCTCATCCGGTGACATCGGTGGACGTAAGCGTAAAGCTATCTTGGCACCTCGAGGTGTTCAGGTTTCAAAGGTGCGTACCAGCACGATTTTTTATGATATCCGTTCATTTAATAATTCACTGTTCGATTTGTGGCATCATACATGATGTGTTGTTTGATGTCCTCCTGTGTCTTTCAGAATCTCTTGTCCTCTGACCGCGTTTTTATACATCACGTCACGATGGTTGCATTTTTGTATAATATTGGCCCCTTGATATCACTGTCTAAACATTCTCCCAAACACTTGTGTGTTTTACACCTTTCTTGTCAACACTTATTCTGTTAACCTCCTCTGGACTCTTTCGAATGCGTTGCATGTCAACGGCTTGCCCAACCAAATTCAACTTGGTCTCCTCATCATTGGACCAAGTGCACCGAAACGCAGACATGTTTTCATCCTACTGAACATCATCTTTGTTCACTTCACTTTAGAACGTCTTAATTGCACTAGTTGACGTGAGCCTTCGTGCTGTGTTCGTACTATGTGTGTGTGTGTGTGTGTGTATGTGCATTTCGTTTCACACATCCCCGTTTCTTGTGTATGGGGTTTAAAAAATCCATCCAGCTGGACAGCAACTGAAGAGCCATTGTTTTTCTCGCAACCGCCAGATGAAGGTTAGTTTGCATTGAATAGTCTTTCTCCAGCGATTATCATGACGTGGAATTCGTGGGAGGGTCGTGACGATTTCTTCCCTTTTGTTGGGTTGACACTGGCGTTTGGTTTTCCCACAGTTTTGATGTCACTACCAATTACTGAGCTTGTGTTTGCGGGTCTGAACTATGGTACTCCTAAGTACTTAATTACAGTTTTTCATTTTCGTGGTTAAGTGAGGGTTAAGCATCAGTGTCAGTCACTGTTGTATTGCTGACGATAATGTCATCATCATCATCATCATCACGACGATAATGTCGACTGACAGCAATCAACGTTCGGCACTGTTCATCAGCATGACCGTTCTGTTGTATGAAAGTTGAAAGTTTTGTACATACGCACGTATCGATGAGGGCATATTTATCGTGTAATGCTTTCCAACGTAGCAAACGATACTTAGTGCTGAGCGATTGACGTGGTATAGTAGTCATTATTTCGAACTTTTTAATCCTCAGAAATGGTGATCATTTAGTTGAAACTTAGTATGCAATTAAGGGCTACTTCTTTTTCTATTAAAACTGTCTTGTGCAGTTTGGATTTCTTGGGTATGTTCGATAAAATTTAACTTCGCTTCTCCTAATCCATCGCAAAAAATGTTACTTCTACGTACCTTGCTATCAATATAACCAATGTTCATTCATCACCCAAAATGTGATGAATTGCTCATAAACGTCAATGTGTGTTCAATGCTAGGGTCGTCAAATGTTATTCACAGTGTTCAATAAAACCGATATCAAAAAGGGATGACATAAACTGTTGACTGCATGCACAAAATAGATTGCAAATAATGCTCACAAGCTTATTTCGGACACGTTGTACCAGAACTAAGAGCTGAAGTAACACTGGGTGCTTTCCCAACCTCATTTTGATTATGGGATCTCAGTTGGTCGCGTGTCACAACATTAATTTAGAAAGTGTCCATGTTAGTTGGCCAGCATTCTCAACCATCCATGAACGTGTGATTACAAATGACAAGGCTTCCGTATAGGGATTCGATGGTTACGAGTTGCCAGGTGCATTGCCGCTTATATTGGATAGATCCGGTTCACGCACACCGAGGCTAGTTCGATTGGCCGGTCATTTAACGAAACAGTCTTTATCACTCATTATATATATTGATTCGTTTCCGTCCTCAAAGATAATCGACCCTAGTACCAGCCCAACTAACTGATTTGGCCGACTGCATTTGTGTCATATCCCCCTATCTGGAAGCCGTAAATAGTACATACCACCGCCCCTCTCTCCATACTGTTCACCCAGGGCCTGCTGCTTTCAGATTGGTGTGTTGATTCACCTTTTGTCCGTTTTTCCAACCCTGTAATTTGTAACCTTGTCGGACGAAGCTTCTGACTCCAATAGATCTCACTCCTGACTATTCACCAGTTGTACTCAAAGAGAAACCTACCTTTTTTCGAGTCATATATCTGTTACTTCCTTTTGAGGCCGATGGGCTTCTGTTGAAACCTAAAGCTATAGCTGTGTGCGTGTTTTCATGGAATAGTAAGGATTCCATTCGTTGCCATGTATGTACTCGAACTAGAGCGGACTTACGCTGTCCCTGAATCTTTGAGGGACTACTTTTCTGTTCCATGTCGCACTTGTAATCCTAATGTTGGTTTATTCTAGAAACCGTAAAACTAAACTGTTTATTGGTTGAGGGCTACGAAGCGTACATGGTCTGCTGTTTCACGTGCACAGTTTTTGAGTGAATAAAGAACATTACTGATAACTTTCACTTCAGGTGCCTTCCCGCACGCTAATCGGTTAACTTGCCGCGCACTCGTTATTTTTTCCCTCGCATTTTTATCAGCACGCACGCGCAACTGGTGACGCTACTTTTAATCGGAAATCAGAGAAAAGGCAAAGGCGGCGGTCTCTGGTAAAAGTCGAAGCTGGTGACCTGCGCTCGGACAATGAGAAGCCGAAAGAATCTCGTTCCTCTTACCCCGCCAAACCTGAAGATGTCGATGAATATATGGATGAAGAGGATGAAGAAGATGATCAGCTAACGCGTATTGTTCGACGTCAGCGTGAGGCGTTCTCAGCCCGTGCAGCTGCTGGTCGTCCAAGCGTGCGGAACACAGAACAGCTATCGGCTCCCCCTGCTATTACTAGTCCTGGTGAGCGTAAACTAAGTGGCTCCAATGCTGCGGCGATCGCTCGGATCACACAGACGGACAAAGTGCTTCGTGAGTGGAAAGCATTGGCTCGAAAGGTGATCTGCAAAGTTGCCAGACAGTGGATAACCAGCCGTCGAGAACGAGTAGCTCAGGCGAAACGAGCGGCCAAAGAGTGCGCACGTCTAATGCGACAGCGTGCTTTGTCTTCACAGAAAGCTGCCAAAGACGCGATTGGTGAGTGACATTTTTCCTCTGTATCGATTGGTCGCCGATTTTTCGTTCTTGTGATGGTTCGGTAGTAACATTGTTGATGTTTCGCAGATCATGAGACTATGTATGCATATCCTGACTTTCTTAAATGCTTTTCTGTATTGACTGAAGGTGTTAATTTACATACCAGTTGAAGCCCAACAATCGAAATAATAGCATGCACCTTTATAACGTATCGTCGATGCGATATCAAAATGTTTCCTCAATTTTTTTGAGATGCTTTTCGATGCTTCGTTTGCATGTGTACTTAGTTATGACAACGCACTTTCTTGAAACTAGTCTTTTTAAATGATCGTCTGCGCGATCGACCTTTTTGCTATGCCACGACACAAAACACAAATGGACAGTATTTCAGTGCATCACTACACACAACGTGCAAGCGGCACGGATATAGCGAATTCGATTCGTTGACCTTAGAAGTAGTCAAATAATGTGTGCACTAGTTTCCATAATCTATCTTGTATCCTTTCAACCCGGCTAGCCTATGGGGTGGTAGTTTGCGCTATGGTTAATTTCCTTTGATTTTGACCACTTTGTCAAGAAGCAACGTAACTTAATGACTGGTGTATGGATTTTTGTGCCTAATAAGCGTGTACAGGAAATGGTGAGATCCATGTTGCAACGTCTGCCCGTGTACTCAGCTGTTAATTGCAGTCCTGTTCATTCATTAAGATATTCGATTGTCTTCTAAAAGATGGAAACTCGCGTGTCCGAATTACGCTATCCCTGCCAGGATCTGTAAATGGGTGTTTTCGTCAATTTGCTCAATTTGTAATACAATTCTGGAATTGTTTGTGTAGATTTGGAAGCTAGGTAAAACTTTAACCATTATCGCAATCGTTATGTGAACTCCGGTTCACATGCCTACGAGGCAGTTATGTTGGCCACTACGACACCAACCTAATCTGCCATTATGATCATGGTTATCATTATTATTGTCAATAGTATTATTATTATTGCGTATATCTGGAAACATACTGAGTAAACACTCAATACCGTGGAACAAACAATTGGTAAACGTGAGCAGAAGGGAACTAGATATACGCCGTAAGGACAAGATTTCGACGGCAACAGTGGGGAAAAAAATCTTCACCAGTTTTACACCGCACGCGGTTATAGACACAGCAGCCAGTGCGAATGCTCTTGGTAGCACAGTCGGAAGCTCAACACCCGTTCTTGGCAGTAATGTGTTCTGCTGATGAATTCTGACAAAATGATACTCAGTTGTAGTGTTTCTTGACGTTGGGAGCTAGTTGAGGAGCCTGCCTAAATACTAAAGTCCCAATCAAAGATAAGCTCTGTTCAGTTGACATCAATCAGATCCGCGACCGTTTATCGAAGTCCTCAACTTGTTAATCATACAACCAGTTAGGTGGGTTTAAGTTGTCTCTCGATTTGTTTTGTGCTGTACCGTGAATACTGTTTAAGGTTTTTTAACCGAGCCACAAGACTTCCTTTTTAACGGAATATGTTCGCTACTTGTTATTTTAATAATTGAAAACTATCTGCTATATTATTGCAAAGCATACATGAACATAATATCTGAACAGTCTGGTTACAATGCCAGAATGTGTAATGGGCCACACAATTCACAGACAACATTGAACACTCCGGAATGGGTGGCGCCCTTCAACAAGTTCGTTAGTATACGGGAAAGCAGTTATCTAGAATGGGATTACTGTGATCACAGTCCGACTATTCAGAAGAAACACTGATTTTTAAAACATTCTTATCAGTTGATATAACAACTGTGTAGCAGTAGAATTCCGGTCAATACTGTCTTATACGCTTCCAACTTTTTACCGCTATAGCTAACGTAATGCAGTTGAACACTTATGACACAATCAGTGTCAACTATAGTCATATATAATATCGTTTATCGACTGAATGACCATTTGAAGAACATGCTAATTTTGTCATTATTTTGGCAGTACTGTTGTCCTGAAGCTTTTGTGTTAAAGTTTGAACTCAGAACTACATTCAATTTTTTTCAGTGAGGGGTCACCGCCTGTCGCGGGAGCTCGCTACACATTGGCGTAACTCTGCCATATCGATTGCCAACGGAAACGGACCCTTGACGATCAACGGTATTATCATGCCATCAAACATTGACTTGGTGCTCCAGTCCGACTACTTTACCAATGCGAAACCAGACGGCTCAAGTGGCGATGGCGCGATGGTAGAATCGGCCGCTGCCGCTCGTCGACGTGCGGAGCGGGCTGTCGCGGAACAGCGCCGTGCTGATTTGGAACTTCTGGAAGCCAGGCGACAACAGAGAAAGCTGAACTTTCTCATCACTCAGACTGAATTGTACGCTCACTTTATGGCGCGGAAATTGGAGCACACACCGACCTCCCAGATTGTGCCAACCGCGTTAGCAGATGTGGAAGACACATCTTGCAGGAATGCCGAAGGTCAGTCGCTCGAATCCATCGAAGCGACTTCAGAGGAAATCGATACACAGCGGATTCTGCGTCGATTAGAGGAGTCTGATGAAGAGCTCGATGTGGAAACGGCCGAATGCCCTGTATCAACCGCTAAAGTTGCAGATGCTGTGGACGAACTAGACCCGGTATCCGATGAGCTAACATTAAACGGCCGAGCGGTCAATCCCCCGAGTGCCAGTGGTATTTCGATAGCTGCGGCCGCACGAGCAGCAGCTCACCGACTTGGAATTAACACAGAAGATGAGTATGGTAAGTTAGTACAGTACCACCTGTCATTACTTGTTTTTCAACCCAGCTCCTCCTCACTGTCTCCTCTTCCGCGGTCACCATAGTATCTGTTAATGCTACTTTTCAGCAACTTTTCTCGAGCCACTATAGTAATTACTGATGAGTAGTCGGGGATTTGGTTAATTTTCAAGTTGAACATCACCCACAATTGATCGCAGCTGTCGCATCCCCATAGACTTTCCAGTCGGCCCCTTTCGAAAAGTCTAGCACTAGACTTTTCGAAAGGGGCCGACTGGAAA
>JTDE01001544.1:76179-86786 GCA_014338405.1 Paragonimus skrjabini miyazakii | reverse complement strand
GGGAAAAAATTCAGGTAATTTTATGAAAAACTTCACCAGAATTAAAAACATTGGCATTACTTTTTGACTCCCCCTTGTAGTTATAAACACGAAGACAGCAAAGATATTTTCTATGTGAAGCCATACTACAAAATTTCTGTTCGTTCAGTTGATAGGGTAAAATTCAAAATAACCGCTAATTTAAGATTGACTTTCTGCTAACAAATCAAGCGTACTTTAACGATTTTACCATTACACCAAACATAGAACGTCAAGCATGCCAGCCAAATATCGACCTATCCAGCAAGGGCAGTTACGAGTTGACTGTCCATTTTAGGCCGTGTTTGTTTCCCCACTTAAGGGCTCTGTGACTTACATGTTGAGCGGCTAAGAGGATGGTTATTGATTGGATTCAGTTTTTCTCCATGCTCCTGTTGTATGATTGATTCGTCTGTGATCTGAGAACAATTGAGGTGTGAGGGCAACAACAGTTTCTACGTAGTTATCTTGTGGGTGTTGTCTTATTTCTAAGTCGGTTACCTGTTCGATTACTGGGGGTAAACATTTTGATTTAAATTTTTTGAGTATATACAGGCATTTTATAAAGTATGCATAGTTTTTCTTTCCCGTTTTGTTTTCGAAATATAGTTTTTTCATTGTTCCGTGGCTCTTGTACATTGCCGCCGACCACCGATTTGTTGTTGATGATGACGGTTGTGGCTATGCTGCCTCATTTGTCTGTTTTCCCCCCACCACTTTACAGATATCGCACGGCTGAAATCTGAGGCTATGTCCAAGGTGAAGCTGGCTGTCGAGCGTGAACGGTCTCGAGTACGTTTACATATTCATTTTGTATCTCAGGTCTACAATGAACATTGCCTTGTCTACATAGTTCTCTTATTTATTTCCTTGTTACTTTGGAAACATTCAAAAACCGGCTCCTGGAATAGACATCCTCGATCTGTTGATTGTAGATAGAGTTTTGGGTAACTCTCGATTGGTTTATTTGTTAATGCATGCATCTATTCTCGTTCACAAAATTGCTGACCAGATTGGGTCATCCAACTTTCCTGTATAGTTCGCCACGGCGGCACGCGGTTATTCGCCCCCAATGGACACTTCGAAACGACCTAAATGATCGAAGCTCCATGCAATCTTTCGTTCAGTTGTTTTGCAACTTCAATTATTTCCACAACTTGTAACCACTAGACAGCTAATGAGGTTATCTATTTTTGAGGGAATATTAGAAGATCATAGTAGTTTTCATTGTATTATTGAGATCGTTGGCATAAACATAACTAGAGTGTGTTCCGTCTGTTCGAACTGGGCTGACTGAGTAATCTACGTGGCTGCGAAAATGCGATCAGCTGCTAGTAATGTTCAATTGTTGTCAACGGAATCCCTAAATATTTATCAATAGAATCACTTTGAAAGGTGCACTGAATTAATCGGAGGTTTGTCCACACTACTGTCCAGCTGTCAGTAGTCAATCATACCTTTGCTTGTTTTTTTCGTTTGGTCTGTAATTGTTACTGGCGCATAGTCTGGCCATGCCTTCATGGGACAACCGTGTTGACCGTCTGCGCGACTGACCTCACATTGGGCACGACCGAATTATCATATCTGAGCGCCCAACCCTTGCCATTTGTAAGCAATAATCAGGTATCCCGATCGTCTCGAGAGGGGACACAGTTATTGTCTGTTAACTCCAGTCGTTCACTCCGCGATTAAGACTTCCGAAACTGGTGGAAATCTCCGACCACATTAAACCTGCTGGACGATATTTTAAATTACCGAGGAGTAATTGGAGATTTGGTCGGAGACAAAAATGGTTGAGTGTTCAGATGTGATAATTCGGTCATGCCTAGTGTGATGTCAGTGGCACGATGGTTACCAAGGCTGTTTCGAGAAAACGTGGTCGAGGATCAATTCCCTGCCCTGACAAGGCTGTACACTAGTGACAAGCTTAAACAGGAGTGAAATTCGAGTATGGTACTTCTTTCTGAAAGAGACTGGTTGGAAAGTCTATTTGAATGCGAGATATACGATCAAATGTGAGTGATGTTCAAGTTAAAAGTTCACTTCAATTCCGTGCGATTCATCTGCTCGGAATGGTACGAATAAGTTTCGCTCAATCTTTTGCTCACTTATTTCTCCGTTGTACCGTATTTATATGTTTAGGACACTTATTCTAATCAACTCCGTAAACTTGAAGCTGCTACCCATTTGTGGAACTTGTTGAATTGATAATGGTTTATTGCTATTGGAAATGCCGGATTGTACGTTACATACCCTTTTTTACTATCGGACCGACTGTTTAGAATTAGTTTACTGATGAAAATTTTCTATTGCTATCTTGCAGTCTGTCTGTTTCGTCCCGCTCAGTTTTGTCATTCCATTTTCTGAAACCATGAAATGAATTGTAAACTCAGCGGATTTTCCGTTGTTGCCACTGCGTTTGTTTCCAAATTATTCGTATTTGCGCTGCCTGTTAAAGCTTTTAGATTTTTTTTGCTCATATTTGTGAGCTTCTCAAAACTTGAGACGTTTGTCGAATTACAGTGTCTATGAAATGTGACCGCGCAGATATTTGCCAAACGGATATCTCATAATTATAGTTATATATATATATATATATATATATATATATATATATAAAAATTCCAGCCAAGCCTTTCACACGTCTTCCCCTTCTGATTGTTAATAAAGCAGCAATTGACTAGGTTTGGAGATACTGTTTGTTTTGCAGTGTTGTGCGGAACTGAATTATCCGACCAGATGGATTGAGGTCCACCTTGGCATCATCACGATGATAGGCTGTGTGTAGTCAAAAATCTATTGTAATTATCTTAATTTGACTACTTCTAGGGAGATATTCAAAACCGCCATTCTTTTTGAAATGTAGTTTCGTCAACACATTTTATTCAACTTATTAAACTTGACTGCGTTTGGACATTCTTTTCGCTGCGCAAATTCAAAACGATGTACCGAAAGGAAGTCATACGCACTGACCTTGCCGAACTAAATTGCAGAAATGTCAAAGAGCGCCAGTGCGTGTTTTCACCAGTCTTCCTGAACATTGAGCATAATCCTAACGATCGATCATTTGCACTCTTTATCCGTGTTCTCTATTTTGATTCATTACTTCAAAAGGAGACATTTTTTGCTCTATTTCGAAATATAAAAATGCTAATATATCACCGAAATCTGCAACAGAGTTGATTTTTTATCCTATCTAGTCGGTTTGTTTCGTACCTTCTCGATGTCCATGTACCGTGTGTTTTTCTGTGATACCTATGAACGTTTCAGAAATCCCAATTCCAGACGATCCAACCGCCCAGTCGTCTGGATGGATCAACTGGCCCGCTTGTATCAATTGACCATCATCAAACTAAGGACGCCCCTCACGAACCGCAAGTTGAGGCGCCTAAACTATTCCGAGGACAGCTCAAAGAATATCAACTTCGTGGTTTGAACTGGCTACTCAGTCTCTTTGATCAGGGCATCAACGGGATTTTGGCCGACGAAATGGGCCTTGGTAAAACCATTCAAACTATCGCTTTTCTTGGACATTTGGCCGAGGTAAACTGCAACTGTTTGTATTTTTGATTCAACTTTTTGTAGACAACTGTTTGTTGTGAAACCATTAAAAGTGTTTCCTCATTAGAAGTTGCTCCGTTTCCGCATCCATTTTCTGCTTTGATTAGCGAAAGTGTTCCGAGTTTTAACAGTCCACAATGGGAATGCATGAAGAGTCGGAGGTCACGTGTAAAATAATTGATCAGTTCACTCAGGAACTCATTGAAATATTTTTTGCTCTTTTGAAAAGTACGGATTAGAGAAAGAACAATATGCACGACTCTGTTTATGTACCGTCAATGAAAAAGAAAATAGTTGTGACAAAATTGTGGTGACACTCAACAAAAAGTGTAAAATTATGGGGGGAAAATGAAATAAAATCAGATGTTTGACTAGCATCCTGTCAGGTGCATGTATTGCTCAGTATGTAACACACATGTGAACAGCTAATTAACAACAGCAGTGAGATGTTTAAAGTAAATTTAATCTCCCTGAAAGACTCTTATGGTCAAGTTGTCGACGTTCTTAATGTTCGTATCAAGTTTGCATTTGAATTTGTTAATTGGTGACTTTGTTACAACCAGTCGCTCGTAAGATGTTTCAGATTGAATAACATGAATGTGGAGTAAGTGTTGTGTGAATTTCAAACGGTTCATTTAACACAGGAACCTCAACTCAGGTGCTGATTACAACTAAACATAAGTATATTTCATATAGTGGACTGTCGGGTTTTGTGTTAAGTTTCATTCTCAAATATTAGCTCACCTCTGATATATCCGACAATCGGCACATCTTACGTAATCTATCTGGTAGTGATAACAAAATAAATGCATTATTCCGTTTTGTTGTTGCCCATTACATATCATTATTTGACAGAGTTGTCTTTGAATTAAGTACACTCAATGACGCGAGGCAGTGTAAACCGGAAGGAAGTTGTCTTGTTGATGACGCCTTACTTTCACTCATAACTGGGTTGTCTGTCTGTAAGGTGTAAGCACCTTGATGCTGAATGTTTGAATATAGACAACTATTTTTCAGTAACTAAGCCCTGTCTCCTTCTCTTCTTTTTTTGTCCCTTTATGGTTGTGTGACAGTTAAGTAACGACGAGAATCACTGTGGTACCACTGTCTTTGATGATGATGTTGATAATTGAATGTTCTCAGTAAATTGTATATGCCATCAGATACGGCGGGAAATCATAATGTTTCACTCAAGGTGTGAGCTCACCGGTCAGTTGTTTGAACTGCTGCCGGAACATTTTGGATATGTGAAACAGTGTATCTTATTGGTTCAACTCAAAAAGCCGCGAGAAGACACATTGTGGGATGTAGTTTCGACTAATCTCATCAACTGCTTATTTAGACCCATCAATTCTAACACATAACTATGGTGCAAACCGGTTGAGTATGTTGTTATTTTCGGGTTTACTTCTTTCACACCCCGCAACTATTATTCCTTTTATTTTGTTGGTGCCATTTTTCAACACCATCATGTTATGCCACCAGAAATTTCACTGCTCTTGAATTTTCATGAGCCTATGACGATTAGTTGACTTAAGACATTGGGCTACTGTGGTTTTGGTCGTATTGGTCCGCGTAGATTATCTCGTGAATCGCGTTGATTGGTTCTTTTTTGCATGTTTTCTACACGTTTTTTGTTAAGACAATCGCAGCCGCGCAACCGTTGTCATCCGTTCGACACGGACGAACTAATATGAAACAGTAGCATACAATTTTTTTAAACTATTTTATTCTGTATTATGTTTTCAGAAATACGGTATATGGGGTCCCTTTTTGGTGGTTGCACCCGCATCTACCTTGCACAACTGGTCGCAAGAGTTCGCCAAGTTTCTACCCGCATTTCGTCTGGTTCCTTATTGGGGCAGCCCGGCTGAGAGAAGGGTGTTGCGTCGGTTTTGGTCATTTGCTCGCCCGACGAATCCCAACAGGTCCGAGAATATCGAGGACATGGAATCCGTTGGAATGGTCACCGATGGAACTGGCAGTCGATGTGCGCCGGGTACGAGAGACGCTGAAATGCATGTAGTTGTGACAAGCTACCAGATTGTGTTACAAGACGCGAAATTTATCAACAAGACCGCCTGGTCGTACATTGTCTTGGACGAGGCACACGCGATCAAGAGCACTTCTAGGTATGTGGGTGTATCAGAGTGCTCTTGTTTGCTCATTTTTCCTTGTTTGAAATGAGCCTAAATAGCTAAGCATAACGATCGATGTATGTAGTTATTTGTTTGACTTTCCGAAGTGTCACTTATTAATAGTACGCGTACACGTAGTACTCGTTACAAGCTAACACGAGACCTAACCTTTTGTAAATAAAAATGGCTTGTTTCAGGAACAGATGATTGTGGTTCCCATCGCTAGTTTGTATGCCACCTATCGCTGATCCCATCACCACTGAGTACATTCAAATGTGATATGCTACTTGCGAATGGTCATCAAAGTGTAGGTACTGATTGTGCCTTGGTTACTGTTTCGAACAGAGCAGACTAAAGATAGACAGGACACAATTTATGCTGAAGCAGGTTTCACTGCATCTCCAGTGATGATTACTGCAGACGAGTTAACTGTACGGAAGTCGAGATCACAAAACAATTACCAAATGTTATAGTTCAAAACAAGTTCGGTTGCTACCAAGCCAACAACACCGTCACATCAGTTTTTTTTGTACGCACAAAATGGAGTGACGGTGTCTGATTGCAATGGCCTTGGTATATCATAACAAATGTTTGTTTCGAGTCGAGAACAGAACAAATAGTGACTTTGACGAGTCAGTCACATGTTGCGTCTTCATTCGAGGCTTGACGATCCTTCTGGGTGGTTGCTATCAAGTTGCCTGATTGCGAGACCGTTTGTTGAACCCATTTCGGCAAATGTTCGGGAACACTGATTCCAAGCTGGCGGTTGGTTCTGCCAACATGGGATTCTCCGCGTCCGCATTTGTATTCACTGATTACGTTCGATTTGCCGAACTGATGCATTGGTTGATTAACCGGGGGCGTGGGGATTCGGACCGTTCGATATACGATCACTGACTTCGCAGCAAAGAACATGGGGACAACAGTTGACCGTAAGCATTGCGCAGCTATTGTATGTGCGTTGTCTCTTATAAATGGCCGTTGTAAGACTACTTTTTTTTCGGGAACTATGGGTTGAGAATTATTTTGCACATTGTTCGTGTTAAATTTTCTTATAAGTGCTTTGGTTGTCTAATAAAGTCTGTTCTATTTGACGGAGTCTGTAATCCGGTGTCAATAATACGGAGCCATCTTGCTCGATCAAACAGCGTGCATGCCAATCCTCTTTTATATACTACTAGAGCAAAGCTGTCTTTGTGTAGGTACTGACCGATCAACGTATTTTTTCGATGTATAGCACACTGAACGGATCTATCCATTCTCTTAATTAGGTTGATGTCCAGAAACGGCAATCAGCCATTAGTCTCACTTTCTAAAGTATAATGAATGTTTGTGTATAAGCAGTTCACTTGTTCCATTAAATCTCTTGCCTTCATCATCTGATCATTTATAACTAAAAATATATCACCAACATCTCTTCTAGAAAGAACCAAACGGTCCAATTTGCTTGTCATTTGGTTTTCTAGTTTGGCCACAGATAAGACTAGACCAAGTGGACTGCCCTGTGCGATTCCATCAATTTGACAATAAGCCTTGTCTTGAAAGTTAAAGCTCATCTTAGATGTATACAAAAAATGTATTCTGATTCACTTTCTGGGATTGCATTATCTCTCTTTTAATACTCATGCGAAACGTTTGTCTAATAGTCCGCCGAAATGTCATTCTTTTTACCTAACACACAGTTTACGTTGGCGCTTATTGCTTTCCTTCAAATGTCGCAATCGGCTCTTATTAACGGGAACGCCTATACAGAACACAATGCAAGAGGTAAGTTAGCGACTACTCTGTTTGGCTTGATTTGATTCGAAATCCGCCGTCACTTGCCGCTCAAAATACAATCATTCAATAAACTTTGACTGTCCCGTGCGAATACTTAAGCTGCGCACATTGATTTAATGCAACTGTCTGATGTTGATTACAATTTGTATGCTTTCATTAATTGTTTTTCGTAATGTAATATGTACACTGGTTGGCAACACGGAACAGCGACCTCCGAAAGGAGTTGTTTTGCCTTAGTCATGCAATGCAGGCATCTATGTTATCTATTGTGATCAAAAGACTGCGATCCTTGATCAGAATTTTTATTGCCAGACAACAAAATAGGGCGCTTACGTTGTTACTGTTGAAACTACACTGTTATCAGTGTTTTACAGTTTACGTGAGCTGACCAGTGCTATGGACAGCGGGTATTTTCAGCAGGCACCGAAGATGAATTTAGCGGCTGTTTTATTTGTGTGCTTGAATGTACGCCGTGAATTCTGGCGGCAGACTTACCTAAACCAGTCTACTTCATTTTGTAGCCAGGCCTTCCTAATTATCAAGCCTTCCGTTGGTCAGACAGTCAGATGCATGTATATCTAGTCTGCTAGCTAACGTCCTTGTGCATGTATCAGTTTTGTAACACGTACACATTTGAGACATCTAAAAGCAATGACCTCCGACAGATGAGTTTCAGCATTAATTCTACAAGACAGGACGACACAATTTGCATGAGAAGAAGATTCACAGTAAGCCATGATGGTGGTTTCGTTACTGACTGAAAGGTTACCAAAAGCGTCTTCTGGTTAGCAAGTAGCTGACAATAGTAAATGTTCATTTGAGCTTGATTACTTTGTTTTAGTTGTATTATCCAAACATTCAGACACAATTTTACATGTGGTCTACCACTGTGGTATTTTCAGCTTTGGGCCTTGTTACATTTCATCATGCCCACACTGTTTGACTCACATGATGAATTTGCCAACTGGTTCTCGCGTGATATCGAATCTCAAGTGACTGCTAATGCTGGATCAGTGACCATAGGTGGTGGTATGCTGGCCACTTCAAAACTGAATGCGAATCAGTTGTCACGTCTACATCTCATTCTTAAACCGTTCATGCTCAGACGAATCAAGACAGAAGTGGAACATGAAATATCAACGAAGGTGGGTTAACCATTCGATCCGTTATGTTCTGTTTTATGGAAGTCGTGTGCATTTAAATCCCTCATGCATAATAACTCGCTAAAAATGTACAACATGCCACATCTTCACCATATACTCGTTTTGTAAGTCGTGTATTAAGTTACACAAAATAGTCACAGATTGGGCAGATTTGAAGTCTGCAGAACTGATTCGTGTATCGGTGTTTGCCATTGCACAAGACAGACCACAAGATGGACGTCACCCACGCTTAGTGTGCATGACAGAGTTACGTCTACTTCAAGCCGTGACCTAATAGCAGTGTATTTCAAAGTCCCCTTCTTCGGCATAACTGCGATCGTGTAACTGTGTCACTTTTGCTCATGTCTCAAATTGACCTTGTGGTCTGTTCCGAACATGAACTTAAAGGTTGTACTAGATGGATTTCTGTCTTACAATGAAGCTGATGTAGTCAGTGTGACTATTTAGGTGCCTAATCATATTAAGATATCTTCACTGATTCGAATAATCAGTTGATACTTAGTCATCCATATGTTGTGCTCCTCGAAGTCACATGAAGGATTGTAAATTTTTTAGGTTGCCGCTAGATTACTTCGATCTCTTTTACTCAGTCACACAAGTGGCTTCATTATCTTCTCCAAAGTTTCTCTACTGGCGTAAAAGTTACTTATAAAATCAACAACGTGGTTACGAAATATGAAGACTCTAACTGCTTCATTGAACAAAATGGGTAGGTGTCGCCTGCCTGGATGGGGTTCTTGTGATCACTCAAACCGCTGGTTAGAGACGCTATCCGAGATGGCGATGTGTCGCAGTCAATGGCGTACCTGTATCCATACCATTTCTAATTATTCCGCTTAGTCTTCTTTATTGATTTTCAACCTTCTTAGTAACGTTTTCTTCTAGGATATTCCACGTTACTGTTGAGGTGAGCGGCGGCCCGAGCCACAGTGCCTTTTGGCCAGGCTCATGGTTGTTATTATGATGATGTTGATGATGAATCAAGAAGTAAATAGCAAAAAAAAAAACAAATATGATACGCAAATCGCAGTGTACCAAATATAGGTGACTAACGAAACTGCATGACAAAACGTTAATACTCATCAGAATCCTTATACCACAATATAAATAATATTGGGTGCTGTGAATCACCAGTTGAGACAGTAAGAGCTTCCGATATATGATAGACAGATAGCTTAATGTGAGAATAGCCATCGGTTTGTAATTCGTTTGCTGAATGAACCTACACATGTCTTGAATTCGAAGATGCTCAACGAAGGACTGCTAAGTTCGTGTAGTTACGTCAAAAGAGTATGTGTTCAGCAGGTTGTGCAACAGTGAATAATTACTCCTCGTGATGCGCCGCCTGTATAGTTGTGACAATGTTCGTGGCCATGAGCCACGACAAATCATGACCAAAGTAATGTGTTGTTGGCATCGACACTAACGTTACCGGCATAGTTGGAATCGTTGACTATAACGGGTGTTCTATGTTAGGCATCAATCGGATAAACACAGTCCCTTTTATAGTCCATCTTATCTATTGAAGTGTGGTTCAAAATATTATCAACGTCAGGGCACATTGCATACTGGATGCGACATATTAAAGAGGTAATTGACTTGAATATGAAGACGATAAATTCATCAAGACAATTAAGGAACGAACGCTGTGGAGGTGTGGCCATCGGTTGTTCGGCTGACTGAACAGCTATCTGTCAGTTTCGGGCGTAGTTATTCAAGTCCCTACAGACCTTACGAAAGGGTATGTTAGTGCCAATGTCTTATACAGTGGCAACACCAGATAAAATTCTGTAAAATACTAGTTTGGACGAAAGTATGTACAATTGTTAGGGCGCCCACCCTGTGACCGTCCCAGGGCGCCCCGTCGTGAGAAAGAAGAAAAAACCCACTCGACTCAGTCCTAACTAGCGGAACTGTTCAAATCGGTTGAGACTTTTTGTACCGCTAT
>JTDE01001544.1:41970-76079 GCA_014338405.1 Paragonimus skrjabini miyazakii | reverse complement strand
TGTGTGATCCTAACTCTTTCTCATGATGTGGTGGGAATGTGTGGTCATGACGTGCCGTGTAAATACCTTGTACTTGTCGCCCTAGCCGCACCCCGTTTTGTAGCGGAACAAAGCTTCTTATTTTGAACGCGCCTTTTGGCTTGCCTTGGGAGCGAATACGAGACAGTCGCGGTACTATTTGGGACCAAGATTTTCGTGTGAATTATTACCGGGACGAGAATCCGATTTTATTGAGCGTACCACTTTATAGAGATCGAAGCAGCGTATCGTTTAGGAGGGTTTACAACAGCAACTGATATGTTTTATCTTGTATTTCTGTCAAATGATAGCTTCTAAAAGTATATCTGGTTGCATAATTTGTGCACAGCATGTGTATCCAAAACCATGTAGAGTTTCTGATTACTGTAGGTTTTCCACCCATACAAGGTTATAATGTGGTGGTCACGGTCGACCGTCAGGTGTTTGGAGTGCCACTTGTTTCAGGGTATCTTTGCGAGCACCCTTCTTCCATATGCGAAGGTCAGCAGTGATGCAACTGTAAATATAGCCTTGCTTCATGCTCATAGGGTCAGACCTTATTACCTAATTACAAATGCAGTATCCAAGCCTGTGGGTGTAAATTTTTTTTATCTGACTGCTTCCATTTAGCCTGTTTGACATGTTTGGGTCTTGCAGGACCGAACTCCTAGTCAGTATAACCCTTCGGATTATCACAGCATACATACTGATCATTACATCAAGGCAGCTGAAAATGGGCTCGTGGACACTTACTGTACAGACGCGCGCCAGTTTCTCAATCACCGTACGTGCGCGACACAACACGGCAAACGTAGTTATATATACATGCATGAGGTGTGGTTTCATGTAGTGGTTTATTGATTTATTTCGAACACCGCTCACAGTTGCTCGCAACTTCCTCAGTCATGTAGGTGTTTTCAGCTGTCTCCTAAAAAGTAGCACTAGTTTCGCTCTCGTCAGAGCCCGTCAATAGTGCATATCCATGGGGCTACCGGGATTTCAACTCTGGTTCACGTTCTCACGAACAACCGTGTTGATCGGTCGTGGGTAATTCTCAGGTTGCACGGTTACCTCGAGCTGCTATGTGGTATTGATCCTGTCATCTCCATTCGATAATCCCAGTATATGACCTTCCCGCTCAAGTTGAGTTGTATTTAGTGCTGACAGGCTAATGACTGGATTGCCTTATACGCGTCCTGGCCAACCTAATTATCTCGTCGTACATTAGCCCATGAGTGTTGAACGATGCGGCTAGGTGACCGTGTTTATCTTGACTGACTAAACTAACATGTCCACTTAAGTGATTGGGTAACGGGACTAACCTCAGCAACACCAAAATATACCTCGGCTTCATCAGTTATTCCGAAAGTATTTGCACATTGTTTCCTCTTCTGGCGAGTTTATTCAAATGCTCTCCATTTGTTTGTGTTACCCGATGATGTATCAACTTCCTTACCAATGTAAACCAACTGATATAACTTGCTGCCACGTGTCACATCACTCTGTGAATACCATCCATGTGCCGAACATTGGAGGCGGATCTTGTCAGAACTATTCATTGTATATCCTCATGTTTGTGTCTATAGACCGAGATTATGCGCTACTGTCCGCTTAGCCGGCGTCAGCAGACGCTGTATGAACGATTACGAAACAAAATTCGTCTGGAAGACCTCAGCTCCGTAATCGGTTCTGGCCTATCAACCGATCTGTCTTCGGGCAGTGTAACTGGTTCGGAGAATCTAGCTTTCTCGGCTACTGCGCATCTTATCAACCTCGTTATGCAATTGCGGAAGATGTGCAATCACCCAGATTTGTGGGAGCGTCGGGATGCTTGCTACTCTTGTGTGACCGGGGTAATCCGGCCGTCGACCGGGGTGCCGGATCTTATTTGTCCGATCAGTCAGCTAACTTACCCGCGCTTCGTGCACTGTTGGTGCTTACCAAGGTTGTTCTACGATGAAGGTTAGTGATTGTTGGCGTGTAACTCATTTTAGATGTCGGATACATTGTGTTTATCGTTTGGCGTTCTGTTTCAGTTCTATATTTCTGATCTCAACCTACATACGAGATAGTGCGAACTGTCCAGTGTTTAAGCCACTAAGTATATGTTGTGTGTATGAGTAATCGATGGTGAATCTTTATTTTTCCTGCTAAACTCTAATTCTGTCCTTTAACTACTGTCGCCGTATGCTGTCTTCGGTCTTAGATGAAATAAATGCTATTTAACTGCAAAACAATTTGTAGGTAGTCGGTACTATGTTTTATCCGTGACTTCATTCCTGACACAGATGCTTCTCATGGATCAGATATATTGGAAGCAAAACTTTGTCAATAAACTGAATTACTGATTGTTTATAATTTATCTTGAAATGAATTCTGGGTCGGTATCGCGTATTTCAGCAAAATGCTGCCTGGTTGTTCAAATCTAATCGGCATTGTTCGATTTGGTGTTATGCCAATGAAGCATGAGACTTCCGTGCTGCTGCTTTTGCCGCTGCTACGGTTTCTTGTTCGCACCGACCCGATGTGACAAAACAACTACTGTGAAAATGTGCTTGATTGCACATGACAATGATTCGCTGTTAATTAAACGAGCCTGTGGATAAATATGATCAACTGTCTGATCACAGTCATAGTGTAGTGGATTACCAAACCGGATGTGCGAGTATTCCCACTCTCGGCGGAATACTTCAACGCGGCGGCGAAGCACGTCCAGAAGCCCACAGTGATCGGATCGCAGACAACACGGGCGACCGGACGAACCATCGCACGACGAGATCGGACCGACGGACGAGTCATGACAGGCAAAGTGGGAGGGATGACCAGATCGGGGGCAAGATTATTCCAACACTCGGAGGAATATATCGATGCGGTCGTGAAACATGGTCAAAGTCCAAAATGGATAGATTACGGGCAACACGGGCGACAGGACGAGTCATCGCCCAACAAGATCGGACCAACTGACGAGGAATGGCAGGCGGAAACCCTCCCCGAGGCGCCGGTCACACACAAAGTGGACAGAAGTGCACACGATGTGTGAGCGGAAACTGGGTGTGTGTTGTGGACTGGAATTCTGACTCAAATGCGATTGCGCGCGTGGCATGGCAATAAAGATTGCGCTTTATTGGACGCCTTTTCGCCACACCAGTAATAAAATTGGACAGTACAATCACGTCTTAGGTTCTCAAATTACAAGTACCTTTGTTTTGTTTACGGGTCTCTTCCCAGTGGAGCCAACGTGAATTCAGCTAAGTTCTTTTTAATCTACCTGCGTACGATCAGCCGAATCGAACCCTTGAAAGCCTGGTCTAATCACTAGAGACGTACCTCTTCAGTCTGCTGTCGACAGCATGGGAAATCTTTTGCCTCACTTTTCTGCTTGTCTAACCTTAGTTGAGCCTTCTGCATGTAAAAAACAACATTCATCTCACTGAATGCTATTTCCTGTCATCTTTTGCGATTTCTCTAGCCAGTTTCCGATTGGGTAGAACTCCTCCCATTCTTGTGACCTTTCGCTCCTGACTTGCTAATGCTGTTTCCATTTATTATTTTCAGTATCGGCTGTTAGTTACTAGTGCTGTTTCTAGGTCGTTATGTGCTGCGTGTTTCATATCTCCCTTATGTGTTCGTTGATTGGGAAACGGTCTATCCGGTAACCGTGGAGCACTTTCGCTAAGCTCCAGTTTTACCTGTCTTTTCAATGTAATTGAAATAGTCATAAGTTGAACATCACTCACGTTCGACTGCAATTTCTGTATTCTGACAGACTTTTCAGCCATCTCGTTTCGTTAGTTTCCTCTCTCTCTCTCTGTGCGAAAGTTGCGATCCAATGTACTACCTGTAAGTCGTAAAGTAATTGTTAACTTTATTTGACCTGAGATCTGTGATATTCTAGATACACGTCACCGCACACCATCCTCGTTTTGCTGTTTCCTCTTCAGGTCTGTTGCCACATATCAGTTGGAGTCAGCGAAGCTCGCAAACTTCTTTGACCGGCACGCAGATCCCTGTCTGGCCAGTTGCTAATCAGTCGCATTTGTCTGCTATGCAAGCAGCCACAATCGTCCGGTTGTTCGCTTTGTTCCATCCGGCCCACATCCATGCGGATCTGTGGCACCACGATGATCTGGAACCGGACTTGGGACCGTCCGATGCATCCCACTCATGCCCGTCCTCTGACAGTTTCGTTGATAAATGTGAGACTTATTTTGCCACCGAACCACATAGGTGAACTTATCAGTTCAGTGTGTGTCTTCGCCTTTGTTACGGGTGCCATGTATTTCCGTTGTACTCGCAGAATTCAAGGCGAATAATCTAGGGAACGACGTATAAAACAGATTACGCGATAAGGAATTATTATTTGGAAGAGACCTTGTTTGTGAAAAATCCAAGCTCTGGTTAGACTCTACTCGACAGCAGGATCAGCAGGCGCTCCAACTGATGAGCTATAAAACCACGCGGCAGCGCAAAACATTCACATTTCGACTCAGTTACACATCCATTTTACTGTATTGTGGACTACAAGATTGCCTGGCGTGATTGCTCAACCAGTTCACACTGAAATCTATCAACGCCACTGAACTCCTGATGTGGCTTCACAGCCCAATTGGTGGAGCACTTGCTACTTAAGGGCATGCTGTTCCCTTCGTCGGTTCAAGTCCATTGGAAGCTTAAATTTTTAATAATTGGATTTCTTCAGAAAATAGTAAATGACCAATGTACACTTTAGGCGGAAAAGAAAAATTCACCTCTACTTTGTTGCCGTATATGAAACATATCTTCATACGCCCCCTCAATTCTCTTCATTCACGTGTTTCAGTCATCGATCCTCAGAATTCTTGTATGGGCAATCAAATTAGACGTCATTGCGACACTAGGCTTAACCATCTACGTGTAGATGACCCTCACCAACACATTTGGTGGTTGACAGGTGTTCATTTCAAGTATAAATTGGTTTGACAGACTATCTCAGTTTGGTTCGATGAATTATGGAAACGTTGAGTTGGCTAACAGTGAATAGAAGAGAGGAATCGATTGTTGATGCTGATTCGCATTTACCTGAAACTGGTCTCCCAAGGAAGACGGCCGGTTTCGTAGATCGCCGAAGGCTATCCGTGTTCAACGACGATTGTAAGATTATGGTTATAGAAGCCGATCACAACTCTACATAGGGTAGGATAAGTCGTTTTCAAAAAGATCGCTAAACTATGTACCCCTCCTTTATCTGTTGTTTCATAGTAGATTTAAACCCTACTGAATACATGTAAAGCTGTTCAGTACAAAATCAACCAACTTGTATCGGTACTGAGGCTTATTTATCGAACTGTCGCTGTGATAACGGCCTGGAATGAAGTATCTATCTTTTTTGTCGTCCATGTACTTAGAGACAAATCATGAACATATGATGAAGTGATTGAACTGTGTGGCAAAATAAGTTACTTTCCTCTTCATAAAAAGATCATTATTCTGCATTTTTATTTGGTGTTTGAGACGTGAAACTCAAAACATAGTACTAGCCTTAGAGTTATACACATTGTTTTAGAGTTGATTGAGGAATAGTACTTTTTATGGCCGTACTTGTGTACATGTACTCCATTTTTCCGAACCGTAAGCTGTATCTCCCAGCCAATATTTTCGTCGTCGAAGCGTTTATTGTTTAGCCACATATCAGATCCGTCTGGCAATAATGCTGTAGATCCGCATGGCTGTTTTTTTATTAAAAAACAATTCGATCCACTTCTTTTTCCTAGTTGGAGATTACTGTTCTCCTCATGGTTGTATAACACTTAAATATCGATGGGAAAGGGAACGTTGCACGTACTGTGTACGACAAACACTGATGACAGTTGGTTAGAGTGAAACTGTGTACACATTAGATAGAGTACTTTTAAGATTTCTGTTTCATATTCCGTATTATCCCGCCATCATCGTCATCTTCAGAATTGAGCTGTACCCGTGAGCACGATAGCTCAGGCTGCCGTTGGGGCCGACAAAGTAGGAAACGCATGGTGAAAAAAAACACAAAAAGAAAACTGGCAAACAAACAGTTGAGTTCCACGGAAAAGAAGAGTCGACAAGCTTGTGAATACGAGCTCACCAATGACTGCAGCACACTACTTTTAGAGAGTGTTTTCAATCTATTGTACAGATGGTCTCGACTTTCACGACCAGGTAGATAACACCTACAGGCCTTGCCCAGCAAAGCAGTCAGGGCTTTCATAGTTCGCGATCACGTCATCGCCTGGCCGTCTTGTGGTTTTTTCCAATCGTCACTTGAATGTATCACCAATTCTGAAACGTTATATCCTCATCTATTCATGATGTGCTTCAAACGTAATATTAACTTGTCAGCTCGACCCTCTAGACCCTGTGATATTTTTTACAACCGATAACTGAAACAATCGGTGAAAAATTTCACCCGTCATAATCACACTATTGCATTTCATCGAGTTTGTCTCCCGTGCCGGCTGGACACAAAGGCCTCATTCACACACCTACTGGTCTTATTCTTCCGGGTTTACACCGGATACGTGGTGTGTGAGTGGAACCGCAAGTGATGCAGCGCAAGCCACTTGGAGTGATGGTTTAAAGCGCAGGCATCCTTTGGCTTCGGCCACTGTGACAGGCTAATCCGTTTCGGATGCCACCAACCAGTCTCCCGTACCGGGTTATTGTTCAACTCCATATCGAATTATCATGACATGACTTAAGAGGTCTTCGCTTTACATTGAATGACGTCTGTCGATGGAAATGTATGTGTGGATTAAATGCTTTCATCAATATGACAGCACGCGAAGAAAATGGTAAGCAATGTCAGTGTTGACTGTTAGTCATGCTTTAATGCCGGATGCCTATTTAGTGTACAATAGTCCAATAGTAGTCAGTTCGTTATGGCGTACAAACTGACGATTGTGTTCATGAAAATGATCAACCATGTTTTTTTACCGACGGGCACTGATGATTGAATGAATACAAAACGCAGAAGTTAAACAGCATAGATGGAAAGCTAAACTGTTAGAAGGAAGAAAGTGTCCCTTTATACTGTCGACCGCAGTTGTAATAGTCACTCTGCGTCGTTATCGCCGAGCTGTTACCTTGACCACGACTCGATGTCGCAAGCAAATGATCGACCAAACCTTGGCCGGTATCGTCTAATACGTTGGTTGTATTAATGTGTTTATGCTATGTCACAGTAAGTCTGTCTATCCGTGTGATTTTAAACCAGTGGCTCCAAGTAATGTAGTCCGTTTCGTGATACACATTCAAACACACTTGACGAATATATCATCCGATGAGACTGCCTATGTATCAGAACGTGCATTCATTCTTGATTTCCAGTTGTTGAAGATGCTTATCGGGACGTTTGCCTAGTTTGAGTGTTTCGTGAGTGCCTGGTGAAATGTGTGATGAGAATAGTAATTTCGTAGCCCAATGCCCACTTCAAATTTACCAGCTAAATTAATTTGTTTTATTGACATAATCCCTGTTCTCCTTCAGACTTCTGGTAAGGACATTAAGCTGCAAGCAGATTTTCTTTGGCCGCGAATCTGATCAACTCGTTTGATAGATCTCCACGGTGTGTTTTTTCCAACTGGCGTCTCTTCGGGAACACCACGTTAACGTTGGCGAGATTTACCGACCTGTCTTCGTGGCATGCCGACTGCTCAGCCTATTAGTTTCCCATTTTGTAGACTTCGTTAATCTAGGTACTTCTTACGTGTGTGTCAATCCGTTGCTCACCACGTGTGCTGTGTTAGATCTGAACCAACGGCCTGATGGCTAATGTATGCTTGAAACTAGTTGAGATGGCGGCTAACCGAGCTCAGTGGCGTGAATGTTGTCGTTGTTTGGCCGAGTTGTCTGTGAAGTGAGTGCATTTAATGACGCGGGGCAGTGAAAGCCGTAAGGAAGCTGTCTTGCTGATGACGCCTTACTTTCACTTACAGCTCGGTTGTTTGTTTGCAAGGTGTAGGCGCCTTGATGTTGTATGTATGTTGATGTATGTATGTAGACGTAGCTCTTTTTTAGTGGTTAGGTCCCCTCCCTCTTTTTTCTTTTCTCTTCCTAAACAAGGTTTGTTTCTTCTTCTTCATGGTTGTGTGGCTGTTAAGCATCAGTGCGAACCACTGATGTATTGCTGTCTATGATGATGATGTTGAGTTGTAAAAGTGGGCGCCTATTAATAAATTGAAGTCGATGGAACCCTTCGACTGCAATGCATATCTGTGCAGTTCCTCGCCATACGTAATTTTGAACTTTCTTTTGCTCTTATGTTTGATTTTGTCTTCAACGTTTAGCTATCTGGGTGAAGCATTTCTATGGTGCACTTTTGTTATTGGTTGTTCACTCATCTCGTTTTTTTGTTCCCTGTGCATTCTTTTTCCAGGTTTCTCCTTTTCGCGCCTGATGGGGTTGTCACCGAGTGACCTGGTTTTGGCTCTTGTAACCTCCGGACTTTCTCTGATTCTAAGTCCTAAGCGCTTACATTTGTCCGAGCTTGTCGTTATGCAATCCGATTTCGTCACGGCTCGTTCGAGTGCATTACAGCCTGTCGCTTCGCACCGTTCCATCTTGTTGAATCCACCTCTCCTATTACAGCCTCTATTCCCCAACAGTGCTCAACGCTTGTCCCCCTCATTCCCTTCGACTAGATCTCCACAATTATCCAAGTTTTGGTTGTGGGACGTGGAGCCTGGTTCGCAACTGTTTACATTGCGTTACCCTACCATAGGCTGGGAATCTGTTTTTCCTGACCATATGGATGAGTATATGTCAGCAGCCGGTGCTATTTTGCTCTCCACCTTGTCATCTGTGTTTATCCCAAAGGTTTGTTGACGTCAGTCTATTTTGCCGCATGGTAACTACTCATTTATTTATAACCGTTGATTTAAACCAAGTATTCCTTCGTTTTGCTTCCGATTGTTAGTATCATCATCATCCTCGGTGGCATTGTGTTAACTTTCGATCCTGATTATTTACAGCCCGACGTTTTTGAAAGCATAGCCCAATTTAGAGGTCAGTATGAAGGAGTGACAGGATGTAATTTATGAGACGGAACAGAAAACCTTGCGACTAAACTTACGAGTTGTAAGTGAATGTTGGATTACATCTACAAGACAGTGTTCACCGCTCTACTTCCGTGATTGTCCCTGCTGCACGATTAGCTCAGTTACACAGAACGATGGCGTTTACATCTGTCGTAACGACCTACGAGCGCGTAAACGGAAACGGAATAACGATCAATAAAACGGCGGATAACAGCACGACGAATAGTGGTAATGAAAGACAGAGTACGGAGTATACGCGGTCACGTGTGTACTTTGTTAGTCTTCTTGATACACTATATTTTCAGGGAACTGGCGGCTTCCCTGATAATATTATTGACCGCTGTTGTTTGTTGTCCCTTCGGACGTTATTAGTCGCTGATTCGGTAAGTCCAGTTAAACAGGAAAACCTCACAATTAATGGACAACCTACCAGCTGCTGTTTACACTGTTCTACGCCGACCTTCAGCTAACTAAGCAAACGATTAGTGTACATCTATTGTGCGTAACCCAACCAACCAGGTTTATGTATGTTTGACAGTTGCTGTGCGTTCGAACTAAAGGAGTGCATGGATGCTGAGATCTGAACAGGATTGTTGACCAAAACGTTTGGTTGAATATCCCAAACCGAGGAGCAACACTCCATAAACAGTTAATTGGAGTAAATTTTATTTTTCAAACTATAATTCCATCTCCATTTTGATACCAAACTTGTGAGGCCTAGAAGACGGTAGGTCGTCAGACCTACCTGTTGGGAGTAACTTTTTTATGCGATCTTCATGCTCTCTAGCCGATCACAGTACGCAAAAACGTCTAGCCTCTTCGTTCAAAATGTTTGTCGTTCATACTATTCTTGTTTGAAACTTGAATGGTACTCAAGGGCCAGCACTAATGGATGCCAGGACAAGTATGAGATAATTGGGCTCCTGTTGAAGATAGAAACACTGAGTTATTTTGCACACCGAACATACCAGCGAGAATTTGAGAAAAGGGTATTCCGATGATAGGAGTGGTGTTTATCAATCTACTAATACGAGCGGATTTAAGTTCTATACTCGGCTGAGTATGCTTTGTGTTAATACACTTTGACGGACCCTTTTTATACGAAACCTTGTTTGCCCAATCGAAATGTATCGGGCGAGTACGCGATTTTGACAGTTGCTACGTAGGTCATTTGAGATACAAGCTTTTCACGTTGTAGATTCTCAACGATAGTCATTAAAACATGTTCGCAGTGATCTCTTGTAGTCGTATTCGTCTACTGTAATAAGTTCACAGTATGGTTCGCCATCGCTTGACACATAGGGTTTGTGGTCGTTTGAAAAATCTAACGCATCGGTCAAACAATTTGACTTAATTGATACTCGTCATATATTTGTCGTCGCAAAGAAGAGACAAGTAAACACATTGATTCTTCTGTGCCAAACAACGATAACCAGATGATTGATGGAATGGGATGAAAAAGAACCAAGAAATACAAAGTTCCGGAGGTCATCTACGCCAAGCATTTTGATCTAAGGAATCCCATGGCTATTGCATCTGGTTGTTTTTTTACATGGTGTTGTCTTAAGATGACTTGTCTTAACCGCCTCAGCTAAACGCATTTGCTCCAAAAACAGATTATCGTACTGAATGTCGGTATCGATATATAAAACCGTTGACATGAAGCCATTTCTCCGAAGATTTCACAGGGAGGATTCCTGTTCCGTCGGTCATTGTTTGCAAGTTTTTCACTCCGTTGTGCTGTATTGTGCATATCTTCTTACTTAGAAATTTACATCTCATTATTCAATGCCCCCAACACCAACTGATTTGTACATTGCCAAATTGTTCACTATTCAAACTTAAACATGACAGTTTGCTTTCGCAAGTTAAAGAGTGTAATTGTGTCAGATTGCCTATCACTTTGTTGTCTCGACGCATGCATCACACTGCCTGTTTTTACACCATCTACTGTCTTCGTCCTTTTACATGTCTCATTCAGGTTGTACTCATCCCGACCATCCTGCACGTTTGTGTGCCTAACTTTCACGTACGTCTGCACTGGGTCTCCGCACCGGGTCTCACATGTGTGTCTTCTGCCTCTACCAATGCACCGGACCCAGTCGCGGTACATGCAGACCGTTTGTTGGTTAGTTTGCGCGCCGCGCAGTGGCTCACCAGCCTGGAACCAGTTCCGTTGGCCACGCGCGTCTCCGACTCCGGCAAGTTGGTTGTACTGGATCAGCTGCTTAACCAACTCAAACCGGCCGGCCATCGCGTGCTGATCTATTCCCAGATGACGCGAATGATAGATATTTTAGAGGTTGGTAAGCGGAGCCATCCGCGAATTTCTTTGACGCTCTTGTCCGTAAATGCATAATGCTTTGTTGTGGACTACGTTTCTCACCAGAGTAGAATTACTGATAAGTCTAAGCCAGCCGGATTGGGATTTATGAACCCATATTAGCTCGTTTGTGGGGTCCACAATGGTTTCAGATGGAACGCGACCAGACATGCTTAATTTACATTTTGGCATCGCTTCTCGCATATCCGTATCCGCTACCCGTTTTGTTTTGAAGCCAAGCAGACAAACCAGTTTCGCGCTGCTACCTGGGACTGTGCACTACGTGAACAAAAAATGTGGATCGCGCTCAAACTTTCCATTTTTCCCGAAAACGGAAGATGTTTAAAGCCACTTTTATACACTCCGCTGGCTGAATGGACACACTTCATTATATAGTCAATCCATTCCGTTAACGACATGAGGGCTAAAGTTTGGGGTGATGCACATTTCTTTTCCTGCTTACTGTGAAGTTGACGCTCCAGTTTTGTTTATATTCTCGTCATTTTGGCGCTAAAGATGATGAGACCGAGATTTTTTACCTAACAACATACTGTGACATCTATACGATATCCACATGCCCGCTAACCAGGTATGTCGTTCTGATAAACAAACTGGGATGAAACCGGTCACTGTGGAGTAGTTTTGAAAGTAGATACTATGAAACATTCGCGGTGCATGAGAAAATTAGTAGCTCGGGATGCGTGTGCCAGATGTGTTGAGTTGTTCTAGCTAACTAGTTGTTCAATCAGCTTGAAAAGCAATCCAAAATCTACCACAACCATGAAACCTTGTATCATTGTCAATTCGATCCATTATGCTTGAAACCATGTGGACTGGAATCTAATGTTGGTTATATCTATCAAGTTCAACAAGGTGCCAGCTGATCACACATCGTACACTGTTCTTTCCGCTCATCTCCCCTAGGAATTCATGATCTACCGGAAACATGCTTATCTGCGGTTAGATGGTTCCTCACGCCTCTCCGATCGTCGTGATATGGTCGCTCAATGGCAGACAAATCCACGTTGGTTTGTCTTTCTACTGTCTACGAGGGCGGGTGGTCTTGGTATCAATTTGACCGCGGCAGATACCGTGATTTTCTACGATTCTGACTGGAATCCGACTGTGGATCAACAAGCTATGGACCGCGCACATCGGTTGGGACAAACGAAACCTGTACGTAATTGTCTCACTCTAACCATATGGGTAGTCTTGGTTTCTGAGGGATTTGTAGTGCAGTCTATCCATCATGTTGTCAGTTGCTGCTAATCATTAGATAATATTAATGCCTCTTTCCACGTTTTTTCAACCAGACGCTGTGCGACGATCGTCTCTGTTTGTATTGTTCTGCAGTTTCCTATGTTCCAGGTCCACATGTGTTTGATCCACCAACCTGTTGAGAATTTGCATGATATTTGAATAGTCCTGCAACCTTCAATGTTGTATAGGATAACGTGCATTATGTCGCCAATCCACCTGTCAGACTGTTATATGAAATTCGGTCGCTAATCCTGAATTCACTAGATTCTACGGTCACTTATTCACAGAAAACAACGGTGACGAACAGTTGTTTTCGATGACTCTTCATCAGTTCATTACAATCATGTATGTTCAATAAAATTGGACAAATACCAAGAAAACTATTATCGATGAGTAGTATTGGATTTTGATTTTCATATAGATTGAACATCACCCACAATTGATCGCAGCTGTCGCATTCCCATAGACTTTCCAGCCGGCCCCTTTCGAAGAGAAGCACTAGACTCGAGTTTCGCTCTCATTAGAGCTCGTCAGTAGTGCATATCATCGCCACTGCCGGGACTTGAACCACGGACATGTTGTTCATGAGGCAACCGTGTTTACCACTGCGTCATTGACCTCACGTTAGGCACGACCGAATTATCATATGAGAACGCTCATCCACTTTCGCTTGTGAGTAATGGTCAGGTTGCCCGATCGCCTCGAGAGGAGACACAATTACTGTCTGTTAACTCCAATCGATGCCGCAGTGGTAAACACGGTTGCCTCATGAACTGAATGTCCGTGGTTCAAGTCCCGGCAGTGGCGATGATATGCACTACTGACGAGCTCTAATGAGAGCGAAACTCGAGTCTAGTGCTTCTCTTCGAAAGGGGCCGACTGGAAAGTCTATGGGAATGCGACATCTGCGATCAATTGTGGGTGATGTTCAATCTATATGAAAACTATTATCGATTCATATAATCGTGTGCAAAATTCCAAACAAACGTGCTAAGCCCCTCATACAACGAGCCACTGTTGTTTGTGATGAGTGGTTTAGGGATGCGCTGTCAGCTAGGCCACAAAAATCGAGATTGATATCAGTGATGTGACCTCTGACCACGGCAACTGCAGAATTTGTGCGGACTTTTGAAAACTGAGACCCGGATTGCGTAATCGAATAACAATCAATTCCACGGTGGGGTGGCCGGAATTCTGTAAACTGTGCGAAAGGCCTACTTTCAGTCAATACGATGGTCCATATCGGCAAGATGCAATGAGTTTGGTCAAACCGGTCCCGAGCCAGGCAGGGTAGTGTCCTTTGGTTTATTTCAACAAACGCCCAGTCGTCCGACCTACATGTTCCACTGTACAACAGCAGGAGAAGAAATACACAAGCATATATTGATCGAATACAAACACTTTGTCTTTCAGATTCAAAGCGATCGGGGGCGAAGTAGTGAACCAGCCCCGTAATGTTACCGTCAGGAAGGTACGTCTAAGGGTCTGATACAGTTAATGCTTCAGTCTTTCTGTCACCAGACCACTCTTGAACGGTAGACGGATGAAGATAACTTTCCTATCTACAGTGGCAACCGGACCACGTGATTTGACAGTAATCATGTTGCGAGTTGTAAAGCGGTCGATATAGTGACTTTTTCAATTCTTGTTCTAATATCCCTGTGAAATATATTTTTATGGCTCTTTCGTTATGACATGTTTGAGAGGTAAGAAACTATTAAAATGTGTGTAGAGCCCAGTCCACTTCCCCCTACAATGAATCGAGCGCTGCAAAGTTCCATCTAGTAGTTTTTTCAGGCTTACTGTAACATGCAAGCCGGCCGTTTACCGCTGGTTGTCCGTAACACCTGCAGACCAACCTTGAGGGTAATGCGGAGACACCAGGGGACAGCGTTCTTCCGAAGTAGGGGGTTCCAACAACAATCCTGTAAAAGGAAACAACAAGAAACAAACATGAGCCGAAGGCCCAGTAAGCCATGCACACGACTTACACAAACGAAAACTAAAACGGCGCCGACAACACAGCAGCACGCTCCCTCACCAATTCAAATTCAACTAGTGCGCGCCTGCCGGTTTCGGTCGCACATTACACTTACGTCTAGAAAATGTGACATGTTAACCGACTCTGTTTCAGAATTCAATGTGATAAAATTATGTGCTTTATTGAATATTCGTACAACATCGGTTAGATCGTCGTCCGAATTCAGTAGAGCAAAATTGTCATCTACGTGGCGCTCATAGAAACATATTTCCAATGGTACGGTTTATATGTTTACTTCCCAGTTTGCCCATGAAAGTATCTGCTAGTAATGGACTTAAGGTGGAACCCCATTGCAGGTCCATCAATTTGGCGATATAACTCGTCGTTGTACTTGAATTGCACATTAAGTGTACTACCTAACAATAGCTCTTTAAGCTTTAGTATTGATATACTCATTTGAATATTTCATTGCTCAACATATTAGGCGAAATTGATAGTCTCTAACAGGGGGATATATGTAAATACTGAAGATACGTCTAAAAAACACATGTGCTTATTGTAGATGTTAATATTTTCTATCTTGGTAACAAAATCGGAAGTGTCACGTAGACTACGTTGGCGTAAGTTCTGACGAATTGGTTCACGCTGTTGTGCTAACTACCTTGCAGTGGCGTGACAATAGAGTGAATCGCACATATCTCAATGGTTGATTTGGCTTGTGGATGTTTAGATCTTTGCGTATGAACTTAGCGGGCGTGTCTAATTTTGTCACTAACCTACCATTGAAAGCAGGTCCTAAATCTGACGCCTTTGGACGCACTATGTGGTACCTATCTGACTAATCGTTTCAATTACCGTATGTGTTATTCGGAATCAAATTCTCGTCTGTCCCGAGCTGTGTAGTGATAATTGACCTTCGTGTATACGGAAGTTACAACTCACTAGATTATGAATGACTGATTGTTATTTGTGAATGGGGAATCAGATATGAGGAGGGTCTCAGGCTTACACTATCGAATAGCATACTGTTAATCATATCGCTTGATATTTCAAAGTTTGAAGAAAGGTTGGTGCTTGTATTTGGCTCACAAGATGTCCGGTCATCAGAATGGTTTGTGTTTACATTTACCCCAACTGTTTGTATTAATTAGCTTTTTCTATAGTGTTGACGTTCACCCCTCAAAGACGTGGTAGTTATTCCATGCAACACAGATTGTTGTATCCGTTCTGAGGAGCTGAGTCTTATCTAGTTCATGTCTGATCTCAATAAGTCGCAAGGTGTGTAGGCTTTGGAGATTATCTGGTGACGGAATTAATGTGTTAAGTTGTACTGTTGTTTATTCAATTCGTGTGGACATGGCTCTGTTCATGTTACTGATGCTTCTCTGATCATCAAACCAGCAGTGCCAGATGATATGGTATGACGATGGATTATGTAGAATCACTTACACTGACGACCGTCGGCAACTCGTCGATGTGTTATTCGAACTGGACAGACATAGATCATATATCTCAAACTTTAGACGGCGCTTTTGTCATTGGTGGACAGTGTGCGCCACTTAATCATACTATCAATGCGTCTTTGTTTTGTGTTATTGAGCTTTCCGGCATGAATCCCCACGGTTAACTTGCGTCGAGTAAGCTCATTCATTTCGTAGCTGACTTCTGTAAAAGGAGGTCTGTTTTGTCCGCTACCAAAGGGTTACTGCAGGTATCCTTCACACGGTCAGTCTGACTTGTTTCCTAATTTTTATGAGTCTTTGTCAATCGTTTATGAATGTATGACCGTTCTCAAGAATCTTAGCTCATAAATAACGTTAGAAATGCTTTAAGTTCGGAAAATTCATATGTTCACTTGTGTGCAAGATGTATTCAAAGCAACCCATCGATCACAATGCACGAGCTTTTAATTATCTGTCGGCTGGTGCATAAGTGATTTTGATCGCAGTGTTATGGAAATATCGTATTCTTCACTATGCCCATTTTGACTCAATGCTGTTTGCTGGTTCGTAGCTCTGCGTAGCTCGTCAGTCGCTTACGCGTGTTACCAATCGGGCACTACCGATTACGGTCCGTGATAGCCCGAATACACTGAGGATATGATATAACCAGAACATACACCCTGGTATTGGCGAGCGTAACCACATAACATTGGTGCGCGAATGTTGTTTGCTAACATGGTTAGGTTAGGTTAAGCCCCTATTATCAAAATCCCGTGTCCTGTTTTGACACTACAGCTGTGGAACAATCGAACCGAAGCAACCTGTGACGTTTTCTTGGCGTTCATCTGTCCTGTCTAATTACACTATATTTGATCTCGCGTTTCACTGTGTTGTCTTATCCATTCTGTACGATAGACTTGATCGACCTGTGTACTCACGCTCCGCAGTTCGGGCTGTACACCTCGTTTTACTGTTTTTATTGTGACCCTTCGCTTTTGAAAAGCATCGCTGGGTCGTACACGAACATCTTGGGCTCTTAGTGATTTTCACAAGCTTTGAACAATCGCCAAGCATGCTCTTGATCAACGATATGCAACTCGCACACTATTGCCACAGGCTCTTAACTGCTTACTCTCACCTATTAATAACTATCGTCACGGGCTCATACACAACATAACAATACGTCTCTGTGACCATTAAATTTGTGTGCGTCACCGTTGACTAATGCACAATGTGACGGGTTCTGCATGTTCCTTGTCGAGTCCAGTGTAAATGTTTGTATTTGGTGATATTTAGTTAGACGTCGATGGGGAAAGTCGCGTGCATACTCCCAGGTTTTACAATAGAAGTTCTTTACACACGACACTCATGCATATGTATTACTCCTTCTCCCACACGTGAACATTCCCATCTACCTTAGGTGACGGTCTATCGGTTGGTATGCAAGAACACGGTAGAAGAGCGTATGATGCAACGCGCCGAAGAGAAACGAGCTATGCAACAAATGGTCATCCAATCGGGCCAGAACAGCGCAAATGCCAATCTGTTGCCCACTAACCGTGCCAGTGATCAATTAACCTCGTGTGACATGGTCTCCTTATTATTGGATGACGATGAGTTAGTCAAACGGTACGTTCATTCTTCTTGTCGGATAAACAAACCATCAAGGCTTATCGTCGCGTTATGAAAGGGTGCGGGTGTTTGTACTAAATAGTGAATTCATCGGGCGATTTTTTGTTACATTTGTTTAATTGTTATGTGATCCAAAGAGCTAAGCCTGCATGATGTTATATGACTGGAAGAATGTGTACCCTAGACCTTGATAACTGCAGTACCGCGTTACACCCGTCATTATCTCCAATCTTGATCCTTTGATGTTCTCGAACATCTTATACGATTGACAAGATGCTCTACACACTCTTCACCTCCTTCCATGCTTGCGTCTTCCAGACTGCAAATCCGTCGCCACCAGCAAGCGCAACGCGGCCGTCCAGCTCGGAGCAGTATAGCTGCTAGTCGTGTGATTAGTGCGGCTACCTCGGTTAACCCTCCCGCCACTCCTATGACACATCCTGAGGCTGTCTCGCAGCCCACCATGTCAGACGAACGCGCTGCTCAGACGAGTAATGAAACGTCACTGGAACGGAAGCGTTTGGCGTGTTCAGTGAGTGGTCGATCGACCGAATGCGATTTATCCGGAGTTAGTCAATAGGAAGTCTTTAAATGCTTGCCTTCTGTTAGCCATTCAAATTCTATATTCGTTCTTCCACTTGCCTTTCGACAATTTCCATCATTGGTCATTTTTCACGATCAATATCTGGGGTAATCAAAGTGCAGGGTTTGTGGAATTTTTTTCCTCCACAACTTATCTTATTTATTCTTGCTAAAAGGATACTTAATCGATGGATCCGCTGATTATATGAAATATTAGACAATAATAGTCATCGAACTTTCACCTGCATACATAAGCGGTTCGCGCTATGGCCTAACTGTCATACAACCATGAATTGGAGAACAGGCTCTCATAAGGCTAAAACGAAAGGCATATGGGACCTGACCCTCAGGATACGAATATTTGAATGCAAGCGTTCACTATTAAGATGCCTACTCTGTTAGCTCACACAAAAAATCTAAATATAATTGGATGTAGAGGGTCATTGTCGAAGTGACTGCCTCACGATGTTCACTCTCTATTGAGTGTACTTACTTAAAAGACAACCCGACCAAACACATGGTTACATGGTTGGCGGCATTCGAAACGGATTAGCCTGTCACAGTGACCGAAAGTAGAGGACGCCTACGCTTTGAACCATCACCCTCAAGTGACTTGCGCTGCACCACTTGCGGTTCAACTCACACACCACATATCCGGTGTAAACCCGAAGGAATAAGACCAGTAGGTGTGTGGGTGGGGCCTCTGTGTCCAGCCGGTCAATGCTGGTTAGCCAATTGAATGGCTAGCACGAAAAGGAAACTCTTATCTCTCGGAAAATAAACAGAGAGAGAGACTGCAATGACAAGATTTATACTAGGAAGAAAGATATGTAAAATGTAATACAAGAAGCATTTCAGTATACGAGTGCATGTTAATGCATTCTAGAGAGGATAAAGTTGAAAAACAAAATTCAAAGTTGAACTACGAAGAAATTAGGCAAACGATTCATCATTCAATACACCAACAAAGCCCAAGGAAAGAATAGGTAGAAGATCACAGACACCGATGTTTCTGAGAAGAGGAGTGGATTAGTTGCTCAACGACCATAGTCTTGATCGATGCAATAATTAACAAAATAGAATGGATATACTGATATGACATATCTGGGCCTAACGTACTCATCGTGTCTTCGTCGACAATGCACTATGAGTACGCTGGTGACCTACTAATCCAAGGCGGCCAGCGCATTCGCGGCCGCATACGTCGCAGCGCCACATAGTCATGTCACCACGACGTATGGCACCGATGGTTCCCTTGTGTACCGCGCGCTTTCGTTTTCGGCCGCTCAATAACTGCTCGTTGAACTCGCGGACCCCTGTCCGAACCGTATTCCTCCAGGCAGTCCGGTTCAACACTAAGTCTTCCCAACATCTAAAATCAATTTTACAGCGTGAAAGACTTACCTGCACAGCATCCTGGTATCTCAGCTTTGGGCTACCAGGACTTCGCTTACTTGATTTCAGTTGTCCATACAGCAGCTGCTTCCGGATACGGTCATCGCCCATCCGACAGATGTAACCCAGCCAATGAAGTTGATTAAACATCAGCAAGGCTTCCGTCTCGTTCATGTCCTCTCGCCGCCGTACTTCAATGTTCGGAATCATGTCCGACCACCGAATACCCAAGATGCGTCTTAGACATTGCCGACCAAACAACGACAACATTCACGCCACTGTACTTGATTGATCAATATATTTACTCCGAGGGTCTCAGTTCAAGAGACGAACCTCATCTTCATTGACTAACCCTGTGATAATAAACCTCACTTCTAATTATCATCATCATAGACAATAATACATCAGTGGTTTACATTGATGCTTAACTGCCACGCAACCACAAAGGAAGGAAGAAGGGAACGCGGAGGGACCTAACCACTAAAAATAGCTACGTCTGTATTCAAACGTACAACATCAAGACGCCTACACCTTGCAAACAGACAACATGACGTTATATTCCTTTGGTTGCTCGTTTGCATTTTTCGGCAGCCTCTGTGTTGATTGATTAACAGTCCGTTTCACTACCCTTTTCAATGTTTTTTTATGCGTTTCTTCATAGGCTACTGAAACCAATGTCAAAGAAAAGAAACCACGGTCGATTGAAACCAACGCTGATGCTACCACTGACGACTGAAAATCTCATCATGCATCTAAACGTGCAATCTAAATTGCGTTTGAAAACGTATTTCTTGTACAGTATGGTATTTCGTCTAGAAATTTGTATATGTCTCCAAACTCCTGCTTTGTTCGCTAACAGAATGTCAACATCTATTAGTTCGCAAAACCGCCAGAGTCAATCACAATTGTCTCATCTACCTGTGCTAATTTGACGCCTCATATTTGTGATGCTCAACCAAGACGTGGCGACAGTAGGAATGGCTGTAACGATACTGATTAAAAGAGCTGTGATTTTCGCCTTATAGTTCGATCGGATGATGATGAAACGATTGTATTTTGAGTTCGACTTAGTACTCAGGTTTGCATAGACAGAATAATATGGAGCAATATTTATGGAGGTTCGTAATCAATGAGATGAGTATGCTTAAGTCTCAGAAAACAAGGATCTTACCTCGAAAAGGATGCTTGACCACTGCCCATTTACACTACAGGTTAAGTGGTAATTATTTCATTACCCTTTCCACATTTCTTGTAACACGTGTTTTGTCTATATGACACTTCCACATTTTCCTTATCAAACTTGAAAAGCTTCAGCGAATTACGTTGCACTTACTACAATAAAAAAGAACATGTCAATAAGAGCGTTCAACACGGTTTATAAGCTTGTGGGCTCGATAGTGACCAACAGTTGATGACAATCTGCTATACTTCAGAATCGTTTTCTTTGCTATGCTGTAAAATAGTGCGGTAGTTGGGACATTATAACCATAGTCTAATGCTTTTCCGCCTCATACTGCATTCATAGTGTTCATACCTGACAGGGTATCCACCGATTAACCTCAGTTAAAATTTGGCAAGACCGAAAATAGAAGAAAGCATAATAGGGTTGGGACGTTCAACTTTTTGTTCGTCTGTTCCACATACCTATTCATATATTCCTTTCTAGTTCCACCATATTTCTGGTTTCCAACCCAACCATGTGTTGCGTTCAAGTTCAGTTTCTCTTTGAGATCTCGTCTCACGGGCATTAAACACTGATTCCGATTTGGCGAGCTTACTGCTATCGACGGATTTGTTCGTATCGTCCCGACAGTTCCACACCTACTAAAAAGAGCAATTCATCATCACCATAGACAGTAATACATAAGTGGTTCTCGCGGATGTTTAACTGTCACACAACCACGGAGATGGAAAATACCCTGTACAAGAAAAAGAGTTATTCAAATTCCGATCATTGAGTCAGATGTAAATGGCATCCGGTCTCTGACTTTTACGTAACATTGGATCAACATTTCTGTTGTACCTTTAAACAGGTACACCCGGGGGTACAGTTATTGAACTTCGATCGTTTAGAACGATAATTCATGCAGTGGAAGCAACGTTATATACACAGATTTAATGCGACCCTAGGTGAATGCAGGCGTACATGAAGAGCAAGCAAGGCTGGTACACTTGTGTCACTGTTAATTGATTTTAATCGCGTAAATTGAACGCCACTCTTATTTGACTGCAGCTTTCGACCAACCTCTTTAAAAAAGTGACTAGAATCGAATTTCTTTCTTGTAAGAATTCTCTGAAATGCTAACTGGAACACATTGCGATAGGTTCGAGGCTGAATGAAGAAGCTTGTCACGAATAAATTCCAACTTGGAAATTACTGTATCAGGTTCATAAGACAACGTTGTAAGTTTGAGTCTAAGCGTTCTGAGTTGGTTCTAAATCTGGTCAGAGTAATATCTCATGCAAAGTATATCGCAGTTTGTCATCGTCATCTAATCTTTGAGTTGTACCTGTGGATACGATGACCCAGGCTGCCTTTGATCCTAACAATGTTCCACAAAGCAGCACAGTAAAAAAAGTACAAATGTACAACGAAAAACAGGAAAGAAGTAAACAGAGAATAATAGAGTTTCATGGAAAACAAGTCAATAGGCTTGCGGATCAGGTTCGCCACTGTCACACAATGTCATATCAACGCGTTTGCTGTCAGCGGTGTAGATGGTTGCGAATTCGCCTACTAGATAAATGGTACCTACCAACCGAGGCGAACAATACGATCAAGGTCTTCATAGCCCGCGACCACGTCATCGTTTGGTCGCCTTTTGGTTTCTTCCAGCCATCAGCAGCCACCATGAACAATGCACGATGCGGCATACGGGGCATATGACTCAGCCAGCGGTTGCCGCTCGCGAACCTGCACAGTTCTCAAACGTGCGCCGAAGAACTGCTACCTTGCTCACATGATCAGTCTATTTGACACAGGCTAACTGGCGGTAACAACGGTGATCAAATACTGAGTTTGTGTGCTCCTTCCACATGCATGGGTCAGATCTGTAATCCACAGAACAAAACTAAACGCGCACACGCGATGGAAAGTGTTTTTAATCGTCAAATGGACGTGTTTGGGATGCCACGAGTGACATGGTTTGGTAAATGCATACTTTCGCTATCCTCAAGGCCGCCTTGTGTGCAATATTATAGACCGACCAGAGGACACTAACGAGGTAGGTGTTTCACCCACCAGAATATGTTGGCAACGCTCAAATGACTGCTTTCAGCATAAGCCAACGGCTTTTTTAGAACTCCTCGATGTGAACATTCGTGCTCATTTATTAAGGATTGCGGTTGCAGTGATAACGTGTTGACTATATTACATATGTATATAAAAGCGCATACTAAGTAATGAACGATTTCAAGTTCACACTAGGATCCGTTATCGGACAAATGTGTCGGAATGAGATTTTTTCCGCTCTCCGTGTTCGATTGCCGATCTGCCTCGTCAAGTTCACACTAGGATCCGTTATCAGACAAATGTGTCGGAATGAGATTTTTTTCCGCTCTCCGTGTTCGATTGCCGATCTGCCTTCGCTTGTCCTCCGCCTCATCGTCAATGATTTTGACATATTGACTGTCTATGCGTCCATTGAACGGATTTCGCGAATAGACAGCTTCCAATACAAGCCGTTTACTTTTGACCGCGCTACCACTTTTACATGATCCATTTTGGCCTAGTGACTTGTGTTCGCCGCAGTTGTGATCTAAGGTTGGCTCGTCTCATCGCTAATTTGTGTTCATGCGCAACTGTTTGCCTGTCTCTCCCACACTGTTGATCACGCCTGAGACATGGAACCGCGTAACCCATACCAAATTGTTCATGTGGTTCTACACAACCCTTGGTGTTTATCAAAGCTGGATGGAGCGTTGTGTTTAGCTTGGGTGCTTTCTGGATGCCGCATGGTTGGAGTCGCCGTGAATATATGGCACTGTCATTCACGTTTTGGGTTCTGCATGTTCAGTTCTTGTGGACCCTCAGATGCTTCCATGAAACTGCTGGGGTATCCATTGGAAGTGAACAGGTGTTCTCGTTCCTGTCTTTTAGTTCGGGTGAGTTGTAGTGTGTGTCTACACGACGAGACAGCGTCCGTAAGCAGTTTTTAAGTTGATAGGGTGGATGGTTGATGTCAAACCTGAGAATGACGATATCTGTCAGTTTACGATAGACAGTGGTTTTAAGCTTACCGTCAAGTCTTTTTATAATTGACACATCGAGGGACGCTAGGTGTGATTTTTCTTTGCGTGTAAGGATTATTCCATTTACTAAGGTATTCAAGTAACTATGGGATTGGTCAAGCTGAATCCGATGTAAAACAATAAATGTGCCATCGAATTCATACTTTGGGTTTGAATATCTGGAAGGCTTCAGATTCAAGGTGCTTTATTATGTTGTCCGTAAACAATCTCGACATAGATGACCCCATTGGTATACCTCTCTTCTTCAGGTAAACTCGGCCATCAAATTGTAGGTAGGCCTCCATGGAGAGCTTCACTAACAACCAAATTTTCTGAAGAAAGATTAGTCCTACTGCTGAGACTGTCGTCCTCACTTATCAGGAGCTTCAAACTTTCCGTCGCAAGTTTCTTCGGTATGTTAGTGAAAAGCGACGCAACACCGAAGGAAACCAATGCCTCGTCCTCCTGCAAATTCAGATCCTTAATCTATTTCAGAAAATCGACTGAGCTGTTCACGTCATGATTGTCTAGATGTAGGCATGATCGGAGGATACGAAAGGGGAACTTCGCTAATTAGTGGTCCGGGACCACCCTGAATTCAACGATTGGTTTCAATGGCACTTCATCATTGGGCATCTTTAGTAGTCGGTATAGTCGATAGGTCTAAGGTATTTAGCTAGTGATTTGTTTCTCTTAAGAGCTTTCATAGCTTTGGTGATTCGAGCCTTCAGACTTCGCAGTTTCTCCGGTGACGTTCAAATGCTGCAGAGTCTTCTAAGTAATCGTTTGCCTTGTCTTTATAATCCTGTCTGTTCAATACGGTTATGGCGTTACCTTTGTCTGTGGACAGGATGCCCATTTGGTCATTCTTCTTAAGTGTCCTCAACGCTCTATTTTCATTAGCTGATAAGAAATTAGTTGAGTTTCGACTGGTCAACTGTTGACACACTTTTGTCCTGACCGATTGCTATATTAGTTCATCCATTACATTGCGTTTTAGTCCCGACGCAAAGGATACAATGAATTCTGTTGTGGATGCGTTCATACAATTGAATTTGAGGGCTTTTAGCAGAACAGCCATTTCATCAGATGTCGATTGGTGCTCTGATTGGTTGTGTTGTTGTTTACTAAGCAGATTGAAACGCTGAAATTTTCGATTTTGTCGAGCTTTTGTTTTTGTTCTGTCAAAAGTTTCATAACTTCTCCGGTCCTGCTGATCCATTCATTACAGTTTTCAGTCAGGACTGAAACGCAGTGGTCAGGATGAACAAGTAAAACAGCAACAGTAAAAAGGAAACGACCTGTAGTAGGAGCTGTCTGTTTGCGGAATTAGTTCAGTCGACACGTAGATACAGACATTCACTACGTCAACATTGTTGACGATGAAACGGAAGACGACCGAAGGCAGACCGACAGTCGTACGCGGTGATCGGAAGATCAATCTCATTCTGATATTTATTTGTTTGGTAACTGATCTTAGTGTGGATTTGAAATTCCACAGCAAATCGTTCATCATTCAATGTGTCTTTTATATAACATTGAGTGATCACATTATTAAGTGGCAAACCTCCCACACGATGAGAAAAAAAGTCATGCGTAAGGCATAGGGGAAAATGTAGAGGGATACAGAAAAGTTTTATAACGATGTACACAAAAAGTCGCAACATGAGTGCCGCTCAGTTCTACTCTTCGCTACAGGCATTGTCCTCAACCAAAGGTGGTAATTCGGATCTCAACCAGGAAGGCAAGATCGCTTTGTTGAAGCAAGCTTCAGAATGAGTGCGTTCATACCTCGGACTCAAGTCATGTGCTCACCACCAAGCTGTCGCTTCGAGCCTAACGCTCTACTCTCAGACAAAGCACGATGTGGCAGGCGGTGAGTTTTGCACTCATAAGATGTGGCCAAGCCAACGAAGCCTGTGAAATGAAATCGAAATGTCCAAGGATCGAGAGAGTCTGTGCGTTCCGAAGACATGTCGGCGAACTTCATCGTTACTGACACGGTGTTCACACCATACTGCTAATGTTCCGAAGATACCGATGTTCGGAAACAGACACTGGGTACATCCTCCACTCGAATGGACGGGGTTTCGGGGCCGTACAGCAAGGTTGTCCATACAATGGCATTGCACACTTGGCCTTTCACAGAATGACTGAGATAATCCTGACGCCACAGATGGCTTAGGTTAGCAAACGCTATCCGAGCCTTTGCTATGCGATTTGTGATTTTATCAGACATTCCATCAGCGCTGATACAGCTCTCAAGGTGCATGAACTTCTCGACTACCTCCAAAGACTCATCATCAAAAGTGAGTGGACGCAGAAACCTGCCAACCTTGCACTTAATAGGCCCGAAAGCCACACCAAACTGAGGAACTGAAGTCTCTTATCTGTCTAAGATGTGTTAGACTCCCTGTGAGCATTCACAGATTAAGGCGATGTCGTCTGCATATCCTGTCTTAAAGTCGAGTACCTGGTGGTGATGCCAGACAATCATTCATAGTCTATCAGGATACACTCAAGGATCTCGTCCACTGCAAAGTTGAATAAGTAGGGGAGACTGGACAACCGTGTCGCAACCCATTCAAGGTGCTAAAGGTCGGTGATGCGCTACCATAAGCCTTAACCCTGCCCGACGTCTTTCAGAATGTTCATGTACTTCCCAAGCACATTTTCCCGATAAACAGTCCACTGTGGTGCTCAAGACAACTGTTGGCCTTCTGTGTGACTGGCGGAGTTCAAGCATCTGACGAAGTGTGAAGATGTAATCAATGCAGTCACGACTGGGACGAAAGCCAGCTTTCTCCTCACGGATGTATCCTCGGCATCTTTCGCTGGCTGCGAACAACTATGACGCAATAAGAATCAAGCTAACCTCCCTGTGATTTTCACACAGGGCCATTTTTGAAAATGAGGACGATGTTAGCCAAACCCTAGTCATTCGGAAGAACTTCCCGGACCCAGAGTTTCTGAAGCAGAGCCGACGGCTCTCTAACTAAGGTTGCACCTCCATCTACAGGAAAAGCAGAAAAAAGCTTGTCTGGGCCGGATGCCTGATGACGTTTCAGAAACTTGATCTCGAAGTAGACCTCTGTTCTCGAGGACATTGAAACAACAGACCAACGAACGCATGCGGGTCCCGGAGATGTAGTCAATGGCGCTGGTGGGCAGTCGAACTGTTGTTGAAAATGCCCAGTCCAGCGTCCTAAGCGTCGTTGCAGGTTATGAATAGGCTCACCATTTGTATCGTTAATTACATCGCTCACACCTGGCTTCTTGCTACCAGTTGCTCGGATAAGATGGAAAAGCTTTGAAGAGTTCCCGGTAGCAGTGGCTTGTTCCATCTCGATAGCACGTTGTGTCCATCAGGCCTCGCGATCCTCTCGTAATTGCTTCCGAAGCCTTAGGCAAATAGGCTTGTGGACCGAACTGTGTTCGCTGCTAGATGTTATAAACCGGCGAACGTCGAGAAGTTCCAGTGATCGCATAGAGACCCAGCGGTTGGCATCTGAACGAGTAGTAGCACCACATAAGGCAGTATCGCCTTATGTCTTGCATACCATTACGTGCTCAATGTCGTCCGGTTTGTGAAGACCTAAACTAGGGGCAAGCGCATACTCGTGAGAGCAAAGCGCCCTACTGGTTTAGATACATCGAGTTGTTGTTGACGACGAAGTAGCCTCCCACCAAAGCGTAGAGCGAACTGGCACATAGTAGTGCATGATCAAAACCTTTACAGTTATTGCAGATTGACTTGCAGTAATAGAAACAACCGCGCCACCGACGGCTGATGGTTATGCGATCAATCTATGTTCACGAATGATCTGGCGGTAAAGGTTGCCAGCTGCTGCACTACTGTCTACAACGTCGAAAATTAGCAACTGTCAGAAACGTACCGCCACTGCCAGAGAGCTGTAACAAACGTCCATCTCTGTTCAGCAAGTACTTCAAGACTGTCGGTCACCCGACTTGCGCCCGTAAACACAGCCTGCCTACTAGAGCGTTCAAGTCTCCAGCCAATACAATAATGTCCATACACCGTGTGGTGTGCGAAAGGTTAGTGAGCTGATGATTAACATCACCTTTAACTGCATCTGGACTGCAGTCTGCTGGGGGTCTATGCCGCAACAACAAACAGGCACTATGTGTAATGCTTCGATGTAAATATCCATAGATTGCATCGGTCGCAATGAATTCTCCGATGCATTTGGTATGCAGAGCGAGTTAACGACAAACAATGCTTTTTCGGTTACGTAATAGGTTCTGTAACGGCGAAATTTGTGAACGGGGGATAATGATTGCCCTGCCTCTCTGCGATCTTTGTGGTTTATGTACTCATTCCTTCCTGCGTGATTGGTTTCTGAAAGTTTTGAGATTGAGTTAAGAAAACACGAACGAAATCAGAAGCTGCATACTTCTATTTGCTAGTTCTTAGTGCCCACGCGGAATGAAGGGCGTGTACCGAGATGGTGTGGCTATACAGCAGTACGCGGTAAATCAAGAACGATTCGCTCAGAAATTAGTCAGTGGTTCACACTGATGTTTAACCGCCACACAACCACGAAGAGGAACAGCAAACCCTATGTAGCGAGAGGAAAAAAGAGGACGTGGTGGGACCTAACCACTAAAAATAGCTACGTCTGTTTTCAAACATGAAACATCCAGGTGCCTACACTTTGTAAACAAACAGCCAAGCTGTAGGTGAAGATAAGGCGTCATCAGCAGGACAGCTTCTTGAAGCTTTCACTGACCCGTGCCACTGAACGCACTCAGTTCGCAGACAACTGAGTCAAACACTTTACTAACGCCTCCCTATCTTCTTTGAAAAGTGCCGACAGGTCATCCGAACCAGCAGCCTTATTTTGTTTGGGAACCTAAATATAATTGCGGATTCCAGTCTCACTGAGTGGCACTAAATCTACCGACCACGGTGCTACATCACAAGTTTGTGGCGTCAGCACAGTAGGACAGCAAAACTCATTCCCAAAATGTTCCATCTACCGCTCTGATCTTCTGGACTTATTATAGATGAATTTGCCATCTGCCTGGTTGACAGCCTCACTGACAGACGGTCGCCTGTGATCAGTAGCACGGATAAGCTTAGAGTTTGCCGGTGTTCCCTGACGCAATCCAACCAGAGACAGAAACTGTGCAGGCATGTGCTTGTAGCATTTAAAGGAAAACACAAGGGTTAGGGAACATTATCCTCTAGCTGGCAATGTGAGAATGCAGAATGCGCACTGACAGCCAAATCGCGAAGTACCGTTTCACATATGAAAGCCAGACAAACGCCTTTTGGAACCAGTTTCCCAGCTGCAGCAGATGATGAAGTGCCTGTCGACCGACTACGGTCTCTCGGCGCTTGAAACAATCGAACCACAACCAGGTGTGTATGCCCGAAGCCCCCTACTGGCATAGCTTCGTTGCCCCAGTACACCGTTGAACTAGTTGCTAAAACAGTATGACGAAAGGACTCAGCGCTCCCATCCACCTTCGCCTTAGCACACAGATAAGAAACGTCCATCTGCGGAGTCACAATGCATGCTATAGCAAAGCTAGCGCAACTATGAACGCTTCACTCATAATTAAGGAAAATCTTTACGAACTGGTTTGTGCATTTTAATGACAAGTTAGGTCTGTTTCGACAAAATCGCTCTGCTATTCCCCCGTACGGACACAGAAAGTTGCCTGATGATGAGTTGTGGGATAATACCTAACAAATAAATTTCATACGTCGTGAACCTCTCCTCGTATGGAGGACACCACACTGCAATTCGCGCAACATGAAATTCTCTAGCAAGCTGTCAATCAGTTAACAGTGGAGTTTGAATCTATGACTTTCCAACTGGTCCCACACAATGTAAGGCGAGTCTGGGTACTACAGTGGAGCAGATTTCTTTAAAATACTTGTGTGATGCCACTATCCATTAGGAAAATCAGTTTGCTTATCTTACCCAACAGAAGTAACAGGTGGATTTGGAGCATATTATTTTCGGTCTTATTGTTTTATTCAAAAAGGTAACCTCGTTTCGTCAATCAACTGAAATAACTAACCTCAAGTGCACCGCTGGTATAGTCAACTCCAAAAGTGTGCACGATCAGGACCCGTATGAAGCATACAGAAAGAGGGCATTATTAGACCAAAGTACATACGCTGTCCAACGCAGCAGTGTACCAACGGTACCAAGACACTGTCTTCCTATGTTGCAGGCAGTTCGTACTGTAACAGAATGCACTATAATGACATTCGAATGCGTTGAGTAGTTTTATGGCGCGTCGTGTGGCCCTTCAAAAGCCGAACGCTGATACACGTAGACTTTCCAGCGGAGTTACATTCATAGGTTCATACGTTTGCATTCCTAATTAGTCCGAGCATGATAGTTTGAGTAAACTATACAGCCTGATTTGGTGACTGATCTGACGTTACTAGCAATCAATTCCAATTGGGGGTTTGTCATCGATTCGTAGAAAATATAACATTGAACGACAGCGCATTCAGTCCGAGATTGCCTCCAAATGGGTCAATTGCTTACATCAATTATTATCATTAGTTCTAACTGAGTGTAATGATCTATTGTTCCTATATGTAACGTTTAACTTAATGGCCATTAACCGATCGTATGGGAAAAGTTGACTGATGGTTTTACTTGCCACTTTTCAAAGAAATCAACAAGCTTACTAATGCGTGGTTAGACCAACGATAGAGTATGGCTATATATGACAAAAATGTATTCGCTCAGCCAGGGTTTTCCCACATCATATATTCCACTACATTTTACTCACGTTTTTAAATGACGCAAGTATGACATCCGGATTTGGAGAGTGCTATTAAACATTTCTTGATTATGTGATGCATCTTTCCAAACCAAACACGAAAATCGGAGCAGACAAAAACACCAATAACCATACGGAAAGCAGAGGTTTTGTTAAACGACATGCATGCAAAAAAAAATTATCACAGTTCAGTGCGACAAATTAAGCCGCATCTTATTCCTCCTCTTCATCCACTTCTCTAGACTGCAATAAAATGTCCAGTTTGACAGGTTCGGGCACCTGATTGACTAACAGATTGCCATCGTAGCTAACAGATGCAAAAAACCACGGATCAACCGGGCTCCAGTCAGCCGCATACACGCTCTCCTCATGCTGTTCTAGACGAGCGATCAAACCATTTTTCATCCTGAATGTTGGGCAAGTTGGTGGTGGAAAAATTGATGACAAGAATTATGCTAGACATCGATTACTGTTCTCATGGACATACACAAAGAAACAGATGAAGCAGTTTTGAATAACATAAATGGGCCAGTATATCTGCGTGATACGTTCTATCAAAATAATCTAAATTCACATTTCCAGATTAGAAAAAAGAAGAAAATATTTAAGAGTTTGGTAAACACACTGCATAGAATGGAATTAGACGAAGAGTTCTATCGGGGCACCACACTTCCACACTAATCAGGATAGACATGATACACCAGTAGTATAAAACCACTAAAAAAATCGGCGATTACGACAGAAACCACGGTGAAATGGTAAGCCAAAGGAAGATAGAGTTATGCCCCGAAATGAGCGTTGCCATGTAAACTACAAAACCATATTTGAGCCATAGACTTATGGACCGTCCAAACGTAGACAGCAGGAACGCTCAAGATAACCGAGATAAAACCTAGCACCTAGGAGATTGGCAGCAAATTTGGACAAGTTTGCTTTATGAAAACCTGGCTGGAATTCTAATCCCGGCCGTTGCAATGATATGCACTATTGGTAAGCTCTAACGAGAGCGAAACTCAAGTTTAGTGTTTCTTTTCGAAATTGGTTGACTGGACAGTCTATCTGAATGCGAAGGCTGCAATCAAATGTGAATGATGTTCAGCTTGAAGTTAACTTAATCGCTGACTACATATCAGCAATTTTTTTAGTGGTCTGACTTGATTTCAACGGAAACAAATGCAAATAACCAATTAAAATCCCGGCACAAACGAAACATGCGTGATTCCAGTTTTCACAATCAATCTGAAACGTTTGTACTTTTGATGTTGCTTTAAAGCCGGCTTATCAAGACGAAGTGTAGAAAACATGGAACGTCGTGGTAGCCGTGCTCACCTGTTGGGTATTGCCGGTTCACTAGCCGAGCTTGACCGTGAGGAGCGAGTGCGGTCCTCATTGTCCGCTTCTTTGACACGGACGATGTTCCGCGTAGGCTCCAACGACGAGTCTAGCAATGCATCGGACGAGAAAGTGGACATATTGTGCAGACACACACGGCAGTCACTGCCACTTGACAACAACAATTGATCTCGCGTAGGATGATAACGAACTGACCAAACCTAGACAAGAATGTGGTCGACAGAACAAACGGGGCATCGAGCACCCGGGGATAATTCGACTGGACACTGAAGATCAGTTACAACGTCAATAGATAGACAGAAATGTAAACAGGATGACGAAAACCATTTCTGAAATTATATAAGGGGTTCCAAGCTGCTTATCGATAAACAACTGGATTTCCTGTATACATCAGACAATTAAGGAGCAGATTTGACGTCCGAGAAGTATACAATAGTGTTCAAAGCGCAGACAACTAACAATCGAACAACCAGAAGAAAAGAGGCTCAAAGGGTTGACGGACGAACAACAATTTTAAGTCAACAGTACCTGGGCACAGGTAGACGTGTATAAATATTTCTCCTCATAACTTGATGGCTGAACAAGAGAAATTAGGCTCTCGATGATCAGAAGTGAAGCTCCATATACGTAAAAGACATGGGATGAACGAATACACTTTACAAATGACCGTGAGATCATGATTCTTAGCACAAGAAGTAATGCCAGCCCAACTGAAACCAGATAGTCATTAAGAACAAATTGACAAAACCTAAAGTGGACGAGAAGTGATTGTACCTCAACTGCAAACTAATAGTATGTATGCACTGTCGAGCAATAGTGGCAGAAAAGACCCAATGTAAGATGAACCCATATCCGTCTAAACATAGACTAAAGGTTCTACCTTGAAACAACTCGTTGATAGAGGTATTTTGTGAGAGAAAATCGACATAAATAAGTCAAAAGTTGTTATCGAACCTAAGAGAACTTGAATACCTTGTCGATAAATACATTGAGGCTGACCGCTACTAATATTATTAGTATCACTGGAGTAGAAAAAAAAAACGCGGATCGCAGAAAACAAGTATTTAATAGCTGCATTGGGAAGCACAAACATTTACAAGTTACAAATTCGGTTATCCCTTTTTTCTCGCCCTAGTAACGAGTGAAAAGGATATCAATTCTCTACAAGCAAGCATGCGACATAAGCTAAGATCTACAAACCAGGCTGACAGATTCTGTCTCTGGTGCCTTGTTTCTCGGAGAACCAAGGTTCATTAATCATTATACTTTACTGTTACCAGATAACCAGGAAAGCGACAAAACAAAAGACATTTGGAACAGAGCAATTGAACACGAGAAAAATGCAATGAAAACAGTCCGAAGTCTGTATAAAAAGTACTGACACCTGTAATACTGGGAATTATGGACTTCGAATATCCCTAGAAATCGTAGCCGAACTGAAACCTTCCACGCAAGTAATAAGGAGAAGATCTCGGACTAATGGCAGTGGGAAGCTGTTATTCATGAGACAAGAAATCGCGTTTATAGATGCACATCAGTATTGAAGAAATCAGAGTTTAGCATTCGTTGATCATAATTACACATGCAAAGCCACAGGCTGTAAACTAATCGGTGTAATACAGAACAAAGAACGTGGCGAATAGCGGGAGATGTAACACTGATGTTGGTCGTCCAATCCTGATTGGGTATCTGAACACGATGTTTCAATTGGTCCTTTGTTAGATCTCCTACTGTGTCGGGGTTTGCACACGTGGTGACTCGGGTAGATTTTCACGAGAACACTGTTTCGAAAAGTGCCCCTAAAAACAATATAACTAGCACTGCTCATGAAAGTCCTCTTGAGTGCAGCTGTCATTATGGTGACAAAACTATCATCATAAATGTGTTTTTCGACATTTAATGTTTAACGTTGAAACAATTGTTTTTCTCAACTGCTGACTAACAAGAAAAGACCACTGAGAGTCCAGAGTTGCATGACACGGATGTAACCATAATTGTGCAATCTGGCATTCCTCTAGTTGTGTACACTATATATATATATATATATATATATATATATATATATATATATA
>JTDE01001544.1:16771-30578 GCA_014338405.1 Paragonimus skrjabini miyazakii | reverse complement strand
GTTTTGTAACGTGATGAGAAATTTCATCTTTCTCAAACACAACAGTTAATGTTCGCATTTCGCACAGACCAACTGTGCTGACGGTCACAAATAAAATTTAGTTCACGAGTAACAAGTAACAAATTCACTCATTCGATTATACTCATTTAATTCCCAAGAACAACGTAGCGCATAAGGCTTGTTTTCTATTTGATCATCAGGCTAATTACGACACAGTAAATGAAGCAAAACAGTGATCAAGATGAGTAAAAAAAATCGGGTAACAGAGACTGTGGAATGCACGCTTGCTATCAGTTGCGCAACCGTTCTCCCAAACTGTGAGTTCGAATGATTACAAGCCAGGGAAATTTTAGTATCTGCACTTATTCCTCAACCAAGTTTTACGTGTACTTATTTGGCTGCCCCTGTCGAGCACCATACATTAGTCGTGCTACAAGAGGACTGTCTGGTAGGACACGATAACATAATCATGTGTGGTCAAATAGAGGTTAAACGGTTTCAAGCGCAGGAGTTACTCAGTTGGCAGACTAATCATTCTGTCGATTAGCAAGATGCTTTTCAAACCGTCTATCGTGTGCCAACGAACTCAGCTAAAATTACAAATGTCGCCTATTTCCGAGGTCACTAGCATCCGATTACACAACCCATATCTCTTTGAACAGTCAACTGTGCAGATATAATCTTCTCTGGCCTACAGTCAGTTAAACTCACAATTTGACACAATGCTTGAGTAGCTGTTGGCAAACATACAGTCGGCGATATCCATTGACCGATTTTCTGAATTCACCTTAGTCAATGTTTTTATATTTACTATGTCACAGTGAGCAAGATGAGAAAACATAGGGAACAAACCTTTGTGGTTCTCGAATCAAAACGCAGAAACCAACGAGTTAACATGAAATTACGTCGTCTGTCATCTAAGTGATCATGGGCTCACTTCAACAAATGATCCTGCAATTAACGGTGGGTGGAAATAAGCTCATAGTAGCGTTTAGCACAGTTGTCGAGTAATGAAACTGGGAGCCGCTGAGGATGCTGAGTACGTCGGATTTTAGTCTAGCAGGAATCCTTGCGGAACTAAATCCTGAGAAAAAACTAACACACTTGCGTAATAGTTGAAGGATGGGTTCCATGAAGCAGCTTATACACAGAAGAGGCGAGAGGTACTAACAGCAGACCTCTCACTACGAAGAAGTTGACCAGTCGTTAGTTTCACTGCCAATGAGGAAGTTCGGGTTTCTATCAGAAAATGATCGTAACAAATTGTGAGCAGCGGAACCTCGGCTTAGTACAACTTAAAACACGGAATGTTGCTTGTGCAGTCATTGATAACGCTTCAGATACTCTGATAAATCGATAGTTAGCCAACCGATTAAAACGTTCTGGTACCTAGCGTGTTGGATCGAAAGCTGTTTCGCTTGAAGTGTGCTCTCTTAATGGATCAGATGAAGTATCAATCGATCAGGCGTTCGGCATTTGCAGCCTACCGGTTAAACCATCACTGATCACTGTGCCAAGATGACAGTCGTTGGCTCCACATTGCAGACGTAAAGTTCGATGAATTAGCTGGGAATGGAGTTAATTTGCTAATTGACATCGATGTTCCTGAGGAACACTGGATCCTAGATCAGCGTATCGGAAGTAGAAAACATCTGTATACAGTTAGAGCGAAGTTGGGATGACTGACGTTTGAGCCCTTGGATCGGATGAGCGAAAGATAGCGACGGCTCATTGTTTATTATAGGATAATAGGTCGCCATTGGACCAACTGCGAAGAATCTGCAAAGCCAAGTTCACGGATGCCGAGGAATCTCAGCATGCACTGTCGATAGATGACACAAAGGTTTGGCAGTTCGTTACGAACTCCGTCCGTCTGGAGAGTGATCATTATGTGGTTTCTTTATCCCGTCACAAATGCAGTGTTCTTGGTTATTAATCGTCTAATCGTTGAAAAAGGTTGATGTACCTTCGACAACAGCTTGTTCGGGATCAACATTTCTTTCTTATTTATGCCGCTGTTATACATCGAAATGACTTACACGCGTGTATCATTCGGGCACCAAAATCTCAGCTAGCACCAAGGTTTAATCCGCGGCGGTATCAGCTTCATTATGCTATAATCAACAAGAGAAAGTCGAGAACGTTACGAGTCATCCCACTGATGCTGCACAAGTTAGGAGTGTACACTTGGGCGATCAATTTCAGCAAGTCTTAGATGTAACGACCGACATGGTCACCATTGCCACTGTATTTTGGCGCAAGTGATTGAGAGATAATTCGCCCTTGCTTCAAGCATGGCAAAAGTGGTCGAGACCTAGGGCTGAAATTCGCTTTCGTGACCAGCTACTCGTTGTTAGTGATGATACACCGTGTGGTGAATGGCCCCTGGGTACTGTGTGTGCCGTCCAACGAAGTCAAGATGGTTCGATACGGATTGCGTCCGTCAAGCCCTTTAGAGGTGGATGGGTAAAGTGCACGTCACGCTGGCAACCATGGGGAACAGCTTTCGGTCAACGATATGTTAGGCGCAGGAGATCACAGGCTTGTGTTTTCGGTGTCATGGAAAACTGCTTGTGTTGAAGGTACTACTCGACCGAACATATTCCTCATCGCTACTCGTTTGAATACATTAATCCCGTGATGGTTTAAGAGATTAACACAATCGTTGACGTCGGGCTTCCGGAAGAATTTCGGCGGGCGGTGTACGGGATTCATTAGGTGAAGACAAAATTCCTCCTAACCCATTCTGTTTCGTAAACTTGTTCTCCGAACTTCAACCGACTGAAACACGTTGTGATAAGGGTTTATGGACAACTGTCTTGGGCATCCATCAACTCTAGTGACGTTTGTTAAGGGTGTCTGATGTCTCTCTTCCTGTTCAATTTGTCATGGACGATATTCCGAAAGTTTCACCTGAAGAATCCAGTGGGTTTGGTGTTAGGCTTCTTCATGGCGTTAAGTTGACGGATATGGAATATGCGAACGATACTGTCTTACTTAATCCATCTGTGGAAGACTTGCAGATCATGCTGAACAAGATGAGTGATCAGGCTGGTTTGTATGGAATGCGCTTCGTACCTCTGAGGTCCAAAGTGCTACTTTAAGACCGATACATATTCACTTCTACCTCTTTTATTGTAGGCAATCCGCTTGAAATTGCAAACAGTTTCACATACTACTTCATCAGTTCGTAATAATGTTGATGAGATATCAACGAGGATAGCAAAGGCACGAGCTGCCTTTCTCAGTCCGCATCATTTGTGGCGCCGAAAAGACGTCCAGTTTTTGCTAAAGATAATAGTATATAATACTTATGTACGTTCCGTTCCATTTTAAGGTGCGGAAAGGTGGCTTGTTCGCAACGGAGATATTAACAGTCTTGATGTGTTTGACCAATGTTGCCTCCGCAAATAAGCTCACATCAAGTGGACTGATCACCTGAGCAATACGATCGTGAACGCTCGGGATGTGTAATTGATTCATCAGGTTGTACAGCCAATGATGATTGGGTCGCATACTCTGCGTGCCAGCTGGAACCTTACCATACCAGGCGTTGTATGCTGAGACCACCAAAAGTTAGGTAAGATTACGCAGTGGTCAAGCAACAACGTGGTCACGAAATATGTAGACCTTGGCTGTTCTATCGAGTAAAGTGGGTAGGTGTTGCTTGCCTGGCTGGGGTCCTCATGATAATTCAAATCGTTATCCGGTGTGCCGCAGTCAATGGTGTAATTGCATCCCTACCACTTCCAGTCATTCAGATAACCTTTGTTCTATCCTTTATTGGTGAAGTTGTCATCATCTAGGTTACTTCACATCACTGTTGTAGTGAACGGCAGCCCGGCTCTGATAAGATTTATGCCCATTGTAAATGTATGACTGTGTTACAGGTGTCCTAAGCGTTATTTCAAATCGATTATAAGATCAGTATCATAATCAACAATGGATGGCAGCATCCGAAACGGATTAGCTTATCACAATGATCGAAGCCAAAAGGGGCATGTGCTTTACCCTTAATCATCATAAGTGGCTTGCGCTGCACCATTCGCAAATCCACCCACACATTACGCATCTAGTGTAAACCCGAAGGAGTACTCGACCATACTCCCACTATACAGACACGTAAATTCCCAGTCATAGCATAGATACGCACATCCAATAGGGCTTATTGTCGAAATAAACCAACTGAAAGCATATCTGAATGTGAAAGCCATGAACAAATTTAAACGGTATTCCATTTATAAAATGGATATTTCATCTTTCGCAAGGACCAGATAAGCTGAGTATTGCCTAGACGAAACTGTCACTGAACGTTTAGATATGATCACTCGATCAGGATCAATGAGGGGGTAAATTGAACGATAAACTTTTCAGACAGCCAGCTCCATAACGGTTGCTGTTATGTGATATACAGCTGAGTTTCTCGCGGCTAACTTATTCATCCGTGTGAACATTGACGAGGCACACGCACATGCTGATGAGACGAAGACCTCAAGGTTAAGTGAATGCCAAAGGACTCTACTGACCCATCATCATCATCACAGACAGCAAAACATCTGCGGTTCACGCGGATGCTTAACTGCCACACAACCATGAAGAAGAAGAAACAAACCCTGATAAGGAAAAGAGGAGAAAAAAGTAGGAAGGGTGAGGACCTAACCACTAAAAATAGCTACATCTACATTCAAATATACAACATCAAAGGGCCTATGCCTTGCAAATAAACAGCCGAGCCGTAAGTGAAAGTAAGGCGTCATCAGCAATAGAGCTTCCTTAGGGCTTTCACTACCCCGCGTCATTATGTGCACTCACTTCACAGACAACTCGACCAAACAACGACAACATTCATGCCACTGAGTTCCATTAGTCGCCATCTCACTCAACGTCTCCAACCACCGATTCTGTGAGGCGCGAGGGCCCCAGTCCGGGAGACGAACCCGATCTACAACGACCAACCCCTTCGTGAACGATTTCATTTCTCTACACCAGGTCATCACCTGTCTACCTCACACCTTGCCCTAATCGGTCGCAAAGGCGGCAAACAGTGCTCGGTTTGGCAGACGACCAGCTGGCAACCTTAGTATATAACCTAACCATCTAAGTATGTCCAATGTAGCGACTGAATAAAAGAACTCATTTGACAATCAATGCCAAACATCCGCTTCCTAACCTCCTCGTTCCTCAATCGTTAGTGCCACCCAACACCAGCGATTGGACGCAGAAATCGGTGGTCAAATACCTAAAGACGGTTCACGTCCTCCACTCTGAAAGGCCATGTTTCGCTGCCGTAAAGTAATACAGCCCCCACTGTTGTCTGATACACGCGACTCTTCGGTTTCTGTCGCCATAAACGCTTTAGATTAGTAAACACCACCCTAGCCTTGGAAAAACGCACCTCTATTTCATTCTCTACACCTCCACCACTGCCGGTGATGCAGCTTCCCAGGTATACTAACGGGTCAACAACTTCCATGACTTCATTACCTAACATTAAACCTACGCAATCACAGCAATCTTGCAGAAACACTTTGCATTTCGAGGCTGTAAAACGCATTCCGAAGTACTTAGCAGAACGCGAAATGGCGTTCAGCGTTGCTTGGGCTGCATGGAGGTTGTCAAACAGCAACACCTTATCGTCAGCATAATCAAGATCAGTCAGCCTTCCACCAGGTAGGAGGTCCACACCGGCATCATTTGAGTGTCGCAGACAGTCCTCCATTGTTTCGTCTATGACGAAATTGAACAAGAATGGTGAAAGTGGACAGCCTTGAGGTACGACGCTCCTGGTGCTGAAACTGTCAGATAATTCACCGTAAACGCTAACCTGAGCTTATGTATGAGAATAAAGCGTCGACAATATGTTCTCACGTTTGGCCGGTACACCCCTGCGTTTAAGTGACTCCAAAAGTGTAGATCGATCCACTGAATCGAACGCATCCTTATAATCAAGAAATACGGCAATTGTTGGTCGGTGGTACACGTGACGCTGCTCCAAAATTTGACGAGGAGTAAAAATGTGATCTATATATCCCCGCACAGGGAGAAACCCTGCCTGTTCTTCCCTAATGTTAGCCTCCCGAGCTACAGTGAGTTGACTTAGCACAATGGATGCCAGGACCCTGGCAATGAATGGGATCCAACTAATTCCCCTATAGTTTCCGCAAGATCCCCTGATACCGTTCTTGAGTATGGGAACTATTATCGAGCGACCCCAGCACGGAGGAATGATCTCCATCGTCCACACATGTTGAAACAAGTGAGTCAAGGCGTCTGCTAACGCCTCTCGCCTTGTTTGAAAAGTGCCGGTACGAGGTCATCTGAACCAGCAGCCTTATTATGTTTGAGAACTTAAATATAATTGCGGACTTCAGTCTCAATGGGTGGTGCTAGATCTACCGACCAGGGTGCTACATCACAAGTTTGTGGACGGGGCACGGTGGAAGTAGGAGGACAGCAAAACTCATCCCCAAAATGTTCCATCCACCACTGTAACCTTCTGGACTTACTATAGATGAATGTGCAATCTGCCTCGCTGACAACTTCACTGACAGAGAGATGCCTGGGACCAGTAACACGGATCAGCTTGAATAGTTCGCCGGTGTTCCCCGAAACAAAAGCGATTTCCATTTCACCAACTTTTTCCATCAACCAAACCTCACGATAAGCCTTTGGACTACGTTTCAGCTTCCTACAGATATCTCTTCTAGACTTGTTATGTGTGCTACCCGGAGGAACCTTCCCTCTAGCTTCCAACAACTCCAGGGTTTTCTCTGAAATCCAGTGTTTGTTTAGCCCATGCATGTGCCGCATGCTACAGTATCTGCTTTTAGATTGGCTTGTGAGATTTGAGTCAAGCAGCTATTACGATGTTCGCAGTGAGTACCACTAAGGCAGCTTTTTAAGCTGGTTTGGTACTTATGCTTTACCGACGGTAAAGCCAATCTATCAACAGCTGGTCGTTGGTGAGGTCGTTGCTCAGCAAAAGTAAGAACAAAACGACAACATACCAATGCATGATCTGAGTCCAAGCATATGCTCCAATAGGAACGACGGTCTTGAATGCAACCACGCCACCTGTAACCAACAGCTATGTGGTCTATCTGAGACCAGGCCTGATTCGGAGAAGGCGGGCGCCAAGTATAGCAATGACGTGCACGATGCCTAAAACTAGTGCTGGCTAAAAACAGCTTGTGCTCAGCGCACAGCTGCAACAATCGCCCACCATTATCTGGCCGATATGACGCTATCCAAACCTGCTACCTAAAGGAGATTCGGCTTCACCAAGGCGGCTGACCTGAGTATTCATATCTCCGGCCAGAACGACTATATCAGAACCACGTGTCAACTGAAGTAGAGCGGCCAGATCTGAGTAAAACGCGTCTTCGACGCCGACGTCACTACAGTGAGTAAGAGCGAAAGCAGACACACAGAAAAGATTTCTGAAAGTCCTGCGTCTAGAGCTGGCCTTAACGAAACCTGCAAAGCGGATGTCACAGAGTCTACTAATGCGGCTGCAGCCGTCGTGCTGAGGACTGTATCTAGTCCTGTGGAGTCACCCGAAGTGTATAATCAGTATCGGGTAGATAATATGGGTGTTGTTGGTTCCATACGCTGACTACTGTCTTGGGTTCTTGTTAGGAGGCAAACTCACCAAAACAATCTAGTCAGGACATTGGTGACCGCTGATGAAATCAGACATCATTGCAAACCAGTCAGGCCTTCAGTGACGGCTGACGAAATTAGACATCAACAACGCAATGAGGGGCACGTCAGACCAACTAGCAAGATACGTGAAAATGAGCGTGGGTGTCACGACAGGAGGATACGTGCAAGTGGGCGTGGGTGTCACGCCAGCGCGAGAAACGAACGCCTATGGAATTGGCCTTACTTGACCACTTGTTAGCGAAGTGGCCCAAAAAAGCAGACAGTGATTCCACAAGTAAATGGCCATATTTGGCCACTGTTTCATGATTTGTATTTACTGACATTTTATTCATTCGATCGAACTGGTAGTCGGCAATACAGCGTGTTTTTCCGCAATCGTGTTCTTCTTGTCTCTGCGCAAGTAGACTAGGTGAAGCCGCATAGCAAGTACCCAGGTCAAGCAGTCAAGTCGTATTAGAACGATGACAAAGGAAAAAGCACGTTATATCAGTTCTAGTTTCTGAGATACAGCAGACATCGATATTCAATGAGTCTAACGTTCGTACAACAGCGGCCCATTGACCTATCTGTTTTAGAGTGCGAACTTTGAAGGCACCTATATTAATTCGCATTCTAGGTCTAAGCAAGAGGCGATGGAGGCATGAGGATGAATGGCAAGAGACGGAATTTACCGGCTCATTGTTACTACGGTTAGCTACATCTATTGTGGGACCTGTGGAATAACTATCAGAAATGGAGGTTGGGACAGGCCTGAGAGCTAAATTTGATAGGACAGTGGGGGATGGATTAGCAGTAGCATGTTTTCGCCTATCCACCCTGCTGTATGCAGCAGATAGGGCGATCCGGTTTACAATGCGAGACAGCCGATGCAGTATGGAATTACCTGTGTTGTGACTATTCATGGTTGTCTGTGGGCTGGGATACTGTCAGGGCTCCCAGACCAAGACAGAACGATTAGGGTTCTCAACCAAAGCCTTTGGCTCAAAAGCCTATACTGACCCAGAAGAAAACCAACAAGATGCGAACAGAGTGAAGGACATTACGGGTATAAAGTAAAAGCATTAAAGAGTAGGAAATTTAAGTACACTCACGGGGATGTATCCACCGGAGGACCGACGATGCAAGCCAGATCGGCGCAGCCTGTTGACGGATGTGAAGCAATCCTTTTGATCGAAGCGCATTTAATCGTGAGTAAACAAGAGAGAAGAACGAGCAAGAATGGTAAGTTAAAAACATGTAATTCAGTACAACGTGAAAAACCTGGTTGAACAATATTATGATAACTACGTCTAGCGGTGAGCTTACGCACCAAACATAATCAATAAAATAGAGGTTCTCATCGAATATGAATGTACACAGACAAGTAAAACACCTACTCGTGAGTAGTATGGTAAATTTGTCTATGGTGAAGTGACTCATTTGTGAGAAATCCGGTATTGGCTGTTTTCGAATCAGTGACAGGAAGCGCATTCTCCACGCGATGTGTGCACTACCAGTTAAGCTAAGAAACCATGTTACTTGTAGGAGCAAACACAAAAAAACAACTCGAATCAAAATTAAAACATAAAACGGCAACTAGCCTTAATGCTGGCATATTTACCCTACTGGTCTAGTCACAGTGTGGCTTGTTCAAACTGGGTTTCCAATGTTACTAAACGAAACTACCGAGTTCAATGGTGCACAAGAAGGAGTCCAAGACACCAAGCTAGAGATGAATGCGTTTTAATCACAATGTTCATTGTCGATGATTAGGATGACCGATTGGACGAGTTTCGAAAGTGCACGCTTTAAAAATTACGATAAACAAAAATACACACATAGGAGAGGGGATAGAGACTCACTTGCGGATTCCACAATAACTATCTAATGGCAGCGTGGTAACATATTCCAAAGTATTGGATGAAGAGTTTGGAGGCTCCGGCACAGCGTCATTCAGTCCGACCGAAACCGTATTTGGCGGACTTGCACTGAAGCCATCTGCCAGTGTGACAGGTGGCAGGCGCCACACGCGAGCACCCGTACGTAGCTCCGGACGGTCTGCAGAGTCTGCAAAAAGAACCAATAGTGACAGAATAAACTGTAGGTTTACCACACTTAACTAACGCTGTAGAAATTCCCATCATACACATCAGAGCACTGAACACCTTGTCCCAGATGGGTTATCGTCTGATGGTTGGGAATGTAAGAATCAATACGGTTCAGCTTTACGAAGTTAAATCCATGATTTCGCACCATTGTCGCTGAGTACCTTTGATAACATTAAATGGGGGTATTCAGAACACTACGGTCAAGTAACAGTTCAGCACTCATCGGTTATAATCGCTTAGTTGTGTCGCATGTTCAGTGATCGTCTGCATAAAGAGACCGATAATGATCCAGTTGTGAAGACGATGGCCGTCAGGTTGAACGAAGTAGAACTGAAGTGACGCCAAAAGACCAGTGCTTATTCCAAAATTTATATGATAACCATGCAGGTGATGAGCTCGCTCATATCACATCCAAGTTACTCACAGAAGTAATATTACGTCGGCTTATCAAGCTCACAAAAAGCTAGAGTCTAAGTACCAACAGAACTCCGACGATGTAGCAAGTAAAATGGCTACAGTTTTACCTCGCAACGGATCTAGAAACATAAACATTCTTTGAAGCAATCGATGGCCACCTATGATTCGGTGTTTGTAATGCCATCTGGAGCCGTCTCCTGCGTAGAGCAGCTCCAGAAGAATACGATTAGGACACAAAGAGAACAGGTGGGGGCAACTATTCCGTATTCATCGTTTGAAACGATCTACGATAGGGAGGTCCGACATCTCAATATCCGCTTAACCTAGTAACAAACACTATAGAAAAAGCGTCCGAAAATTCCAACTACCCTGGCCTGGACTAAGGTCTTCCCAGTTGCAAGCATGTGAAGTACCTTTTGTGTTTGACTCTTGTTCCCGTCACTTAGCTTGTATCAAGCAGATTGACGGTATGAGCAACGCGATAGTTTGCCAGTGCGTAAATAATGTAAGCGATCCTACTGAATCCGAAACCCGGGCAAACTTGTTTGGTTTTGTTTTCACGCTAGTCACACGTTTACGACTGACGAGAGTGTGCGAAATGAATTCATATCGTAATTTGTGTCTTCTGACTATTCTATTCAAATGGTTAAAAGGGACTCAATGTTTCAAACTTGAAAGAGTTAGGCGACTGAACAACTTCTTCCCAAATAGCCCCATATTCAAAATAGGCAGAACATATCACAATACAAGCTCTGGATAAGCAATGCATTTAGCCACAAAATCGTCTTACCAACTGTATTGAGAATAAACATTGTGTACATACAAAATGAATGATCCAGATACTGTGTGGGCGTCTGGATATATTTGAATAAAACGCCGATCGACACCTCAGTAGCCACTTGAGCTATCCGAATTATTACTCTGAATCGTGTTCTTCAGATCAGGTACAACCTGACCCTGAAAGTAGACTAGAAAATTCAGGTAATCCATGAGTTAACTAGCAAAATTCGTAAGTTACGATGGTTAGGCCACGTACTCCGAATGTCAGCAACTGCATACATAATCAACAGCATGCCTTCACCCACACGACTTCCAACCCGTCCAATAAATCTGATTACAGCCATCTTTTATTTTGGCAAGTCCTTCCGTTGTACCGTTGTACCAAGAGTATTCAGGAGCAGATAAATTTGAAAACAACTGTTCGCGATAATACTCAACGGGCATATACAATTACAGTGGATTTGTTCGATCTACACACAAAACAAGAGTCACACGGAATAATAATACACATACTATGTGGATGACAGCCTAACCAGGTAATTATGTGCTTGTTTGCATGTGAGAGTGTTGCGTTTAGATGAGCCACGTGGCCGGCATACGATAATCTGGTAATCGGGTTGACGGGTAAACGGGGTTCAAATAGTTCACAAAGGGTTGGCCACGGAATGCAAAGGAACAGTACTAATTGCCTTTGGGCACACAACTGCGGAATGTAAACCCTGATTGGAAACGCATCGGTTGTTGATTACACTCTCACCCCGAGAGATCGAGAATGAACGCGGGACACTATGCAAACGATGCCAAAGCTCTGTCATCCGTTATTTGATTACCAGTGTCGATCAAATGCGATCCGAACTGGTACGGAAGATGTTCATCGATCCTGTCCGTTGGTCGTCGATTATTAGCATCTCGTATACCTCTATTCTAATTTTACATATAAACCGAATGAATCCCTTGTGATTGTACACGCCTGACGAGAATGAACAAAAGCAGCTGGTGGTAGAGTTGATTTTTCATAAACACGTTCTTAAAGAGGACTTCAAGTCAATGTTTTGATGAATGGTGGGACTTAAGTGGTAGAACCATTTGGTCATGCTTAAAACCGTGTAGGTATGTACGCAGCCACACATTATGTCGCAAAATCCCACTTCTGTTGCTTCCCAGATTTCCAGCCTCACAGTCTGAGCTAAGAAACTATGCAGTTCGTATATAACCCAATGGACCACGTGGCAGTGGCAATTACACTCAACATAGAAAAACGTTTGCAAAGGTCCATAAATAAACCAATAGAACACACACACACACTTACAGGTGGAATACACTGATACAAACCAGTCCGGTCGTGCGGCGAGTGCGACGAGGCCGATCACCTCACCGTCTGGATGCACAAATGCTTGTTTGACTAGGTGTGATGGGTGCGCCTCATCCGACTCGTACAAGGTAACCAGCGTGACCTGTGTTAGAATGTGCCCATCAACCGCGAATCAGGATAAAACCAGAATAATCGGAAAATGTTTACTACTGCAGCAGAGCTACAAACGAGCACCACTAAAACACCGTGTGGACCACTTCCATGCAATAAAATGACTTCGAGACTGCGATAGTTCGGCAAACGGACAATCAAATAACGAGAAGTCAGAGACAGAAATATAGAGCCTCATTAATAGGTCTTAACTACGTCAACTGAATTACACAACTGAAATGCCAGCAAGTGTGTGAATAAGCGAGTAAGGGACAGAGATGATGAAGTGTAAATAAACGCCGCGGTGGCTCCGTTTATAGGACAAGTTTACACAAATGGTACGATAAACACAGTGACGAATAGAGAAGGGTTCCTAAACTTGAAAGAATATGGCTAATGTATGGAAAGGCGCAAGGCGTATTGTGTTAGTACACGAAAACGGAGTACAGCAGCCCGAAGAATGCGATTCCCCATTTCTCAGAAAATAAGTGTACTTCATCTTACATTCTTTCAAAATCGTCTAAAGAAGTCCTTTATCAAGCACGTTCTTTCTCAGCCTCAGTAACAGAAGGAAAGTTGAGCAAGTTTGGTGCGACGGATGGATACTGCAGAACACTAAGAACGGAGTGTGAATGAGTTGTATCGTTGGATGGTTTGGTTTCATTGTTTTCGGTGGACAGATCAGTATACTGAACTCCTCAAGACCATCGGCGAAATGTATGAGCATAATTCGGAGTGCACCCCATGAGTCTGACTTCTCTGAACATCGAATCACAGTTGGAGGTTCGGTTCATTGTTTGAAAGAAAACTCAAGTTCAGAAGCCACGTAGACAGTGATGGAACATTCGTCCTCAAAGTGTTGTGGTGGCCGCTATACAAGGACGACAACGAAGGGAATAGAGGGTATCTAAAACTGGAGTTCACTGTAGATGGGTATCAAGTCTTTGTGAATTAAGAGCAAGCGTGGCAGTCTTTCCAGCTATTTTCACTTAGACGCTCATATGCTAATTGCAATATCTTTGTTGTGAAGAAGAGTTCTCAGCTACGCGGCCGGATTGGGTATACGAAGGTGGGTCGAAGATGTACATTAATTCCGACACATGATCGACCAAGATGGAAGTAGACATGTCAGAATTCGCATATGCGAACAGAATGAATGAGACTAGACCACAGAAGTAAGGATGAGTTTGTTACTAGTTTCCGTTGGTAAAGGTCCCTTAACATATACCATAAATCACTAAAACGGTCCAGTGACGTTAGCCAAGTGAACATGACATGCGATGTAATATTGTAGTTAGTTTTCAACACACTGGTAGAGAGATAGATTACGAGAATGTAAAAAAAAGTCACACCTCAAACCTGACTAATGTAATAACTTGAGGCCCAGATGAGTGGA
>JTDE01001543.1:131344-143380 GCA_014338405.1 Paragonimus skrjabini miyazakii | reverse complement strand
GTTCTTTTATACATTTTATGTCGTTCAGGAACATAGTTGGTCGAAATCACAAATGGATGACAGCCTGGAATTGAGGAACTTGCACGTTGTTCATATAAGAATATACGGAATGACTCCTCATCCCGGCCTTTCCGGTCGTAGATGATCAGTGGACATAGATTTCTTACGTTTAAACCTTTCAATGGTGGGAAATTTTCTTTACACTCAATCACTGATGGTACTACTGTATTGGATTCTTCTTGAAAACGTCTTAACACGGGTGTATGTTCAAGTCATAGTCCATAATACGACATAGGGAGACCAGTGTGTCTATTCAGGGAGCATGTATGCTATTAAGAGCAAGTAAACGTTAACGTCCGCCTCTTCCGTTGCAATCTTTACATTATATCGTAAGGACACCTTGGTGAAATAAAACTTACGCAGAATTATTAAGGACTCCGCGGACTCGAAAAAGACTTCGTCACACTGACGTAGCAAATCATAATTTAATCAGGCCTCCCTTTTAAGTTAAACACTATGAAGGATTGGGTGATATTGCCGTCAATACACTCTTATTTTAACGCCGCTTTCTTACAAATGTGCTCACTTTATTTGTTCCAACCGCACACTGCTACCATCTCGTTATACCCGACATCACTGACGCAAGCGAAGGTTACATGAGCAGTAGTAAAGCATATTCTGTGTTTACTGTACCCACACTCAAATCATAGGCACCTCTCGAAGGTATTGGGAATAGACGACTGATTCACACGTTTTATGCAGCAGAGAACTACATGCCACATCGCGATAACTCGGAACACGTTCATACTAACTTTTAATTTTGAATCGTGGAGTTAGTACTTCATTACACTGTGAGGAGAAAAGAAATGAATGCCGTATTCAACTCCAGCGTCACCTCGTTTATTTCAGTCAGAAGCGAGACACTTTCTGGACGTTTCCGATGTTCGAAAGTTGTCACAGGGTACGCACAAACTATGGAAATTAGTTTACTTGTGTACATCGTTTTCAAACTCGGTATTCCGTCTAGTGCAGTATTTCGTGTGTGCGTAAAAACTACTATGTAGGCGCATTTATTTAATTGTAAACGACCTTTGTTTCTTAACATATTGTCTTTAACTCCTAATCGACATGAAATGCGACAATCGTGCTTTCATGGTAACTACTCCTAAGAACCCATGTGATCTGTATCCCTTTTATACAATTTGATATATGCTTGAAGGATCCGACATCATTGAAACCACAGATACTTCTTGGATATTATCCCCCACGTATGCATATGGGATGGGAAGGGCCGGTCTAATGTGGGAATCCAATCCAGGTAAAGAACGCTGTTTGTACGTGCGCAATTTAAACTCAGAGTGGGCACACTGATCCCAGTATATTCTCATGCTTCACGGGAATACCTGTACGATGGGGGCACCTCCAGAGAGTATGTCGGGCAACCAAGGCGGATCAACCCTTGGATACGAAAATACCATGGATGTTGACTAAAAAAGTGCTGACGCTCCACTGTATATTTCAAAGTGAGTATGTAATCAATACACCGGCGATCAGGTTGAAATCCAGTTTGTTCTTGAAGTTGGTTCTCATCGTGTTTAAATAACCATCACATTATGATGCTGGCTATTACATAGAATACGGTAGAAAGCCTTGTGTTTGTCACATGCTGTTCTGATGCTTCCACTGAAAATAGGAATGGAATAGCGTCGTTTGCGAGGTACTTCAGCCTCCGATGTAGAAAGAAGGAATGTGGTCACTCCAGGAAACAATCTCTCGCCACTGTTTTCGAAATGGGCTTGGTAAAAAAGTTTTGAATCAGACGCTTTATTACGTTTCAATAAATTAAACCACGAAGCTACTTATGTATCCGACGGAGGATCATCGGGAATGCTATTCACACGGTTTCCATCGTGCACAGCCGAGTGAACTAGTCTGAATCGATGGAATTGCATTTTGGAGTCAAGTAGTCGCGATGAGCTTGAAATTCGTGAGCTATTCTTCACATGTACTCCCATCAACACTAATGAATTCCAGCGTGGTTACAGATAAGGAAAACGTCATTCGACTGTTTCCTGCTAAAATCACCTTTCTCATCTAATTTATTCGTTCGACGATGAAGCTGTTATGAACCGCTTGGATTGACAATGGATGAAAAATCACTAACGCCCGGCGTTCACAATAGCCCGGCTTAGCTACGACGGTTGCAATAACGCGTCACGTTATCACGGCTTGTACGACGACGCACGCAAATGAAGACAAGAAGACAGGGAACCTTCAGCCAAGGGTATATTTGATCTCAACCAAACGTTTGTCAAATACAATGGAAAACTCCACCGTATTTATAATGTTCCAGCGGAGGTTCATACAGTGGTGGAGGCTCATACAGTGTTAAGAATAAAAAACAGCATTTTTGGGTTAATTGTGGCATTATCCCAACAGAAACTTCCTCGGTTCGTACACGGACTCTGTTAGTTTGTGTTTCAGTTCGCAGCGGTCTTTGTATTGATCGAAATCAGGAGGAATTATTCAACGTTTGCTTATAAACTCTGTTGAATCGAGAGCAATCCACTTCTATTGTTTCTGTACGGCCTTTCTGGAACAAACGTCTTCACAGGTGGTGCTCACAACAGTTGGGGTTTTTGGCATAGTGCTCATGTAGACCACTCTACTGTTGTGACCCAAGGAGTTTGTCCAACAGTGCTACTTGACAAACGTTCTGCATAACCACTATGCGTTGCATATTAATGATGGATTAAGCAAAAACCAACAGCCTGATGGACAGTGTATGTCTTGAGTTTGGGATGTGAAAGTTCTCGTATTGAAATTTGCCTTGTTAGAGATTTCCTGGTTGGAATACGAAGAACTTTGAGCACTTCTTATTAAGGATGTCAAACATAACGAAGGATAGAAAACATTGACGCTGGTTTTGTGTATTTTCACTTATCCCACTTTACTGCCTTTTCCTCTACATCTCCCTCTTCATCTTCTTGTTGAGACACACTAGCCACGTTACGTGCCCAATCATGTTATGTATGCGACCTTCTCGTTAGACTTCAGAATGACCATTTTTATTTGTAATGAGATAATAACGACACTGTTCTCACCCTTCCGCTGAGGTCAGTATACATATAATTGCTTAATAGCTTCAGTAGCAGCAACGATGTATGTCAAGGTTGTCCACTTTCCCCGTTTTTATTCAGCTTTTGCTGTTGAGTTAAGTATGGACTATTTACGACGCATCCAGAATCCTGGAGTTAACCGTCTATTTAGTGACCAACCCTAATTAGACCGACCACAAGATGTTGATACTTGGTCGTTTAATTTCGTCTTGTGGACCATCATCATCGTTATAACAGTTATGAGGCTGACCAGAAGGTACTATGGCTCGAACCGTGCGGAAGGTGCATGTGCCCTCTTAGCATTGAACTACAGTTTTCCTCACTGGCTAACATATATTACATATATATATTGTGTGGACAACGCCACGGTCCGTCTGTTCCTAATGTTTTTTCTGAACTTGCGAAAACTTCACGGACAGTATGGGAATGCGACAGCTGCGATCAATTGTGGATGATGTTCAATCTATATAAAAACCAGAATTCCATACTGCCCATCAATAATCAAGCATTTATTTGCCAAAATAATAGAATGTTTTCCCAATTAGGCAAATACCGCTCAAAAGATCAATGATTTCTTTGATTTCAACTTGGAGAGAAGTCTTAGTTGAGGGGTCATCAATCGGAGTTACCAGGACAGTTATTGTGTCTCCTCTTGTGGCAATCGGGCAACCTGATCATTACTCACAAACGAAAGTTGTTGAGTGTTCACATGTGATAATTCGGTCGTGCCTAATGTGAGGTCAATGGCTCAATGGTAAACATGGTTGCCTCATGAACAGCGTGACCGTAGTTCTTGTCTTAACCGTGGCAAGGATATGCATTACTGACGAGCTCTAATGAGAGCGGAACTCGAGTCTATTGCTTCTGCTGTTCGAAAGGAGCCGACTGGGAAGTCTATGGGAATGCGACAGCTGCGATCAATGGTAGGTGATTTTTAAATTGGGATTACCAGAATCCGCGACTACTCATCAGAGCCTTTTATAATCCGTGATTACGTCATCACTTGGTCAACTTGTAGTTTCTTTCAACCACCAGCAACCACACTGAGCAGTGCACAGTATGACGAGTGCTGGTTACCTCATCGCCCGCAATCTCTTCAGTTAATACAGACTGATTGTCGGCGACAACCGTGGTCGAATACTGTGCGACTGGGACAGGCCTCTTAAACATGGAGCAATACTGACGTAGACACGCATTGTAAATTTGCTCTTTACCCTATAGTCGGACGTCTTTTAAGCACCAGAAATGACGAATGTCAGCAAACGCACCACGCGTTTTATCTGTTCACATGAAAACCTTGTCTGCCTTGTTACAAGCCGATGGGATGACACTACCTGGGTAGATCAGGCGATCGACAGTTTTTGAGCGGCCTGCTGGCAACAACAAAGACAGGATCAGTGCTCACCAAGTGCCTCAACAAAACTGTACACTTTGGAGATGCACAGTGAAAGACATAAAGGCCAGTCATATTATTCAACCCGTCGGACATGATGTGTTTGTTTACCGGAGAACTGTGTGAAGCAATACCGTCCACATGCAGAGAATAATTTAGTTTAGTATTCAGCTCAACTCCACTTGGAAGTCCTTGGAACCTCTTATTGTTCCTCCCAGAATATTATCTGTCATGCAGTTGAAAGAGAAAGGTGATGAATGCCGTGGCTCAAATAACCGTCCATTAACGTGCACTCTGCCCACAGAGCGAGAGTACAACTAATTCCACGAATTGCCATACTTCTCTAGTATTCCTTTGCTGTTGAGACAGCTCCAGAAAGCCCGTTAGAAAACTAAATGAAAAACAGCTTGTACGTTGACTGAAGAAGGGAGTACCGATGTCCGGTAATGGATGAAGGTATGTTTCCTGCACCCGCGACTATGCCGGAAATCCACCTGTTCTCTTACATGGTTCTTTTTTTAGAGGCCAGTACAGTATGAGATCCGTGAGCACTTTGGCTACGGTAGAGACAAAGCTGATACCTCTGTGATTGTCACGTGCTGTTCTGACATCTTCTTGAAAACGAGGACGACTATTCGTAGACACTTTACATTTGCACTTATTTACTATTCTGACATTTTGTGGATCGTTGTCAAGGCCAGCGGCAAGCCGTGCCATGGTACCCACAGGTAAGGCTGCAAACTGAAAATGATGTTGGTTAATCACAAAACGCCTCTTTTGTCTCTTATGTAGAACGGAGGTTTGGTAGGTTCACTCAGCATTCCCTCATCACCATCTTTGAAAGCAACAATAGAAGGAAGGTCCGGACCTGGAGCCTTATTACGTTCCATTGATTTGTGTCTCAAGGTCGACGGAAGATCTTCGGGGCTGTCTTAATTCACCACACAGCCTCTATTATTCACAACCGAATGAACTGTTTCGGGCCAGTTGAAACACTCTTCAAAGCTCTCGGGCCGTTCGTTCAGTCGCCGCGACATATTGTAAACTGGCGTGCCATCTTTTTCACACGGTTACTTCCTGATAAAAATCCCCGTTCTGTCTCTGGTTCACTCGTACAAGTAAACCTCATGGTCTCTACGCAGATTGTTTATAAGCTTATGTTTCAGTTCACGGCTACCCTTGTCGTATCCAGGGTCATGAAGATCAGTCAGCGCGTGTTCGTAAGTTTTTCTGAATCAGCAGAAATCCACTTCTATCATATCTGCGGAGCTGTTTCAAATTATACCTCTTCACAACAGGTTTGCATATCCCAGCGCTTACTCAGATCACTCCACTGTTGTGACCCGGGCAGTTTAACTGTCAATAGAACCATCGTTTGCAGTTAACAGGACGAGGCAATCGGGCAACCTGGTCATTACTCACAAGCGAAAGTTGTTGAGCGTTTACATATGGTAATTCGGTCATGCTTAATGTGATGTCAGTGACGCAGTGGTAAACACGGTTGCCTCATAAAAGCGTGGCTGGAGTTCTAGTCCCGATCGTGGCAAGGATATGCACTACTGACGAGCTCTGATGAGAGCGAAACTCAAGTCAAGTGCTTCTTTTCAGAGGCGATTGACGGGAAAATCTATGAAATGCGAATGCTGTTCAATTTACATAAGCTGAAGTCTCATATTATTCACCAGTAATCAAAACATCGCTGCACAAGTTTGATTATTTTATTTCAACCTGGGCAGAAGTCCTTGTCTCGGGGTCATCGATCGGAGTTAACGGAGTGGTTACTATATCCTTTCTGAAGATGATGGAGTAATGCAGACGTTACTCACAAGCGAATATTGCTTTGTTCACATATGATAATTCGGTCATGCGTGATGTGTAGTTAAAGACGCAATTGGTTGATTCGTGAAATTATGGTCGGATTTGTAATCCCGGTTGCATCAAAGATATGCACCGTTAGCGGGCTCTTTCCGGACGAGATGTCAAACATAGCGTTCCTTGTTAATAGGAGCTGACTGGAAAACCTTTCTGAGTTGGACAGCTGCGAAAATTTCGGTTATTTTCAACATGTATAGACCTAAATACCCTGCCGCTCACCAGTCTCCTAGCCAATTTGTTTTCTTTCATTTTTGCCGTGTTTTTGTGTCAAACCTTTTACTGCCGTTGAATGAGTACTACATATGTGGCTGAAATATACACTGCCTGGCTCAGTATGGTGGTTTTTTTAATAGGGTGATTAGACTCCCAGTTCGAATACGTCATCATTATCATCATGGTTGTATGTGGACTGAGATACTGCCAGCACGCTCTGACCTAGACAGGAGAACGATTAGGGTTCTCAACCAAAGCCTCTGGCTCAACAGCCTGTACCGCAAGACAGCGGATGACAGTGTACTAGAACTGGCAATTATTTTGGAAAACGATGTCAGTCTTCTTCCAACCTCCAACCTGGAGGACCAGGAGACTATCGTTTGTCCGACCTCTACTCATTGGCCTGTCTGGTATGAGTGACAGTACTTTCGACTACGACTGAATTTTTGTTGGCGGAGTGTGAACAATGTTCAGAGTTGCTGCCAGTGTGTCGTGTTGTCGGAAAACAGGCCGACTGAATTCGGTTTTCGAGGATCTTCTGCCTGACTGTTGTGTGTATCCGATGTAATCGGCTCCATGTTCAGCGGATTAATTGAGACACGATAATTCAATCTGTGATCGGCGAGTCTCCCTCGTTTGTTTCGATCAACCTTGACTGACGTGCTAAGTCTAAGGTGACCATTCGTTGCAATCCAGCCGTACGCGCTCTGCTCTGCCATATCGCCTAGTGCAATTCCCACCCTACGAACTTCGACTTCGTCAACAGAGAATCTGAGAAAGGGCCTCTAGTATGCAACGTTATCCAAGAGTGAATTCAAGTGAACAATGGGGCTGGAGTCGTAAATTCGCGTTTCAAGGCTACGTCATGCATCCATTTCTCGACTCGAAATTACTAGTCAAAGCAGCTTGCTAACCTGTTTGTCGGAGAGCATAGACATTAGAAGCGTCAGTAGTTACCAGTTGTGTTGGCTTAAACAGAGGACAGTAGGAGCAGAGGGAGAGAACGTGAAAATGATTGGATTGATATATCGAAACAATAATAATTCCTGATACTCCTCTGTCGTTTATGCTGCGAAGTGGATTGACTTCAAGAACCCCACCCCAAAACTTCGACTCAAAAGTCTGACCCGCGTGACGACACAATATAGAATTTTCTTGTGATACCCTAACCGTAGCCAGTGGCGAAAGAGTCTGACACACTCGACAGTGAAGGTCTATTCTGGCCCTGGGGAACACTGACTAATGTAGTGATCTGTGTTTCTGACAACTGTTGCGCGCAATGGATGTATTTGAAGCTACACCGAGCTTTTAAATTAGCCCGAAAGTGTTTCAACCGTATTAGTCAATATGTTGGCGGTCACGGTCATCCGTTGAATGATTAGAATGCTCTTTTTTGTAAGCGTCCTTTCTTGCCCCGCTCCCCCTATTCTAAAGACAGCGGTTCCGCGACTGTTTGCCCGCTGTATGCTCACAGAATCGCAATTCGTTGCCCGGGTACTCCTTCAGGACCGGTAGTATGGTATATGACTCCATTAGTTCAATTGTTCTTCGTCTCACTGCTCCCCTTTGGCTTGTCCGACATAACCGTACCTAATAAGGCCGTATTCCTAGTTAGTATAGTTCTCTAGGTCAGTGCAATGCACAAACCTTTCCACTACGTCAAGTTAGCACGAGAAGTTATCTAAGGGTGTTCGTTAGTCTGTGACTTATGGTCCGCACACACATTAGATTTTGTCACTTAAATCCATATGCAGCAGTTATTTGTCATATTGTTGGCACAAGCATCTTCCAGATGAGAGCCAGTCGTTGGTTCACCCTACAGTTGGTCGTAACTGTTGGTTAACCATACACTACTTTAAGAATCGAAAAACTAAATGTAGACTAGAACAAACCTGGGTCTTTTTGCTCATGATGAAGTGCTTCAAGAACCGACAGTCTCTTGTTAATTGGCGGATCTGCTTGCTGGGGGTTCTGGAACATCGATACTTTCATGATACTTCCATGACACAACCGCGATCTAGTATGTATTATGGCTACTTCCTTAATTTTTCCACTTCAATTCATCTCGATGACTCTTTCATATCCCAATATCACTTTTCCATCACTCGGTATCAGGTTAAGGTGCTTCATAAAATTTCTTTGGTATATCTGTGAAGTGATTCAAATACAAAATTACACCAGCATACCGGGTCAGAGAGTAGAAGTGAAAACAACATGCTGGAGTCCTAAACTAACGTTTACTGTACACTAAACATATGGATATCTGTAATACTCGGAATTAGGGACTTCGAATAGCCCTAGAAATCGTCATTATCATCAGCATCATCATAGACAGCAATACGTCAGTGGTTCACATTGATGTTTAACTGCCACACAACCACGAAGAAGCAAACCTGGTATGGGAAGAGAGAAGTAAAGAAAATGAAGGGTAGGGGACCTAACCGCTAAAAATAGCTACGTCTACATTCAAACACAGCATCAAGGCGCCTACACCTTGCAAACAAACAACCGAGTTGTAAGTGAAAGTAAGGCGTCATCAGCAAGACAGCCTCCCCGCGGCTTTCACTTCCCCGCGTCATTAAGTGCACTCACTTCACAGACAACTCGGCCAAACAACGACAACATTCACGCCACTGAACTCGGTTAGCCGACATCTCACCTAACGTCTCAAGCCACCGACTCTGTGAGTCGCGAGGGCTCCAGACCGGGAGACGAACCCGATCTACAATAGCCAACCCCGTCGTGAACGACTTCATTTGTCTACGCCAGGTCATCATCTATCCACCTCGCACCTTGCACCAATCGACCACAGCGTCGACAAACAGTGTGACAGACGACTAGCTGGCATCCTTAGTACGTGACCGAACCATCTAAGTTTGTGCAAGTGTGAGGACTGAACGAAAGAACTCGTTTGACAATCAGTGCCAAACACCCGTTTCCTAACCTCCTCGTTACTCACTCGTTGGTGCCACCCGATATGAGCGATTGAACGCACACATTGATGGTCAAACACCTGAAGACGGTTCAGGTCTTCTACCCTGAGTGGCCAGGTTTCGCTGCCGTATAGTAATACAGCCCTGACTGTTGTCTGATATACGTGGCCCTTAAGCTTCAGAGAGATACCTTTCTGTCGCCATAAGTGCATCAGATTAGTAAACACTGCTCTAGCCTTGGAAATATGCGCCGCTATTTCATTCTGTACACTTCCACTGCCGCTGATGCAGCTTTCCAAGTGTACAAACCGGTCAACAACTTCCATGACTTCATTATCTTACATTAAGTCTACGTAATCACAGTAATCATGCGGAATCACTTTGCATTTCGAGGCTGCAAAGCGCATTCCGAAGTACTTAGAAAAACGTGAAATTGTATTTAGCGTTGCTTGCGCTGCTTGAAAATTGTCAAACAGCAACACCTTGTCATCAGCATAATCAAGATCAGTCAGCCTTTCACCTGATAGGAGGTCCACACCGGCATCATTTGAGTGACGCAAACAGTCCTTCATTATTTCGTCCATGACGAAATTAGACGAAAATGGTGAAAAGGGGCAGCCTTGACGAACGCCGCTCCTGGTGCTGAAACTGTCAGACAGCTCACCGTAAACCCTAACTTGAGCAGAAGTATGGGAGTAAAGCGCCGACAGCATGTTTACATACTTGGTCGGTACACTCCTGCGTTTAAGCGACTCTAAAAGTGTAGATCGATCCATCGAATCGAACGCACCTTTATAATTGAGAAATACGACAATTGTTGGCCGGCGGTACACATGACGCTGCTCCAAAATTTGACGAAGGGTAAAAATGTGATCTATACATCCCCGACCAGGACGTAAACCTGCCTGTTCTTTAATGTTTAACTTTCGAACTGCAGTGAGTCGACGAAGTATAATGGAGGCCAGAACCCTAGAAACGACTGGGGTCAAACTAGTTCCTCTATGGTATTCGCAAGGGCTCCTGAAACCTTTCTTGAATATAGGAACTATTATCGCGTGACTCCAGCACGGAGAGATGGTCTCCGTCATCCACACAAGTTGAAACGGCTGAGTCAAGGCCTCAACTAACACCTCTCCACCTTCTTTAAAAGTGCCGGCATGAGATCATCTGAACCAGCAGCCTTATTACGATTGAGAGCCGAGATGCAGTTGGGAACCTCAGTCTCAGTGGGTGGTTCTAAATCTACCGAACAGGGCGGTACATCAGAAGTTTGTGGAGGCAGCATGGTAGAAGCAGGAGGCCAGCTAAATTGACCCTCAAAGTGTTCCGCCCAACGTTCTAACCTTCTGGACTTATTTTGGATTAGTGTGTCATCTGCCTCGCTGATGGCCTCACTGACAGACGGTCGTCTGGGACCAGTAGCACGGATCAGCTTAAAGAGTTCGCCAGTATTCCCTGAAGCAAAGGCGGTTTCCTTTTCCACAACTTTTTCCACTAACCGAGCCTCACGATAAGCCTTTAGACTACGTTTCAGCTTCCTACGGAAATCTCTTCTAGACTTATTGTGTGAACTACCAGGAGGAACCTTCCGTTTGACTTCTAACAATTCCAGAGATTTCTCTGAGATCCAATGTTTATTAAACTTATGTACCTGTACCACATGCTACAGTACCTGCTTTCTGAATAGCTTGTGAGATTTATGTCCAGCAGCTATTCGGGTCTTCGGAGTGAATATCACTAAGACAGCTTTCTAAGCTGGCTTGGTACTTATGCTTTACCGATGGCAAATCCAATTTGTCAACAGCCAGTCGTTGCTGTCGGTGGGGTCGTTGTCCAGCAAAAGTAAGAACTAAACGACAACATACTAATGCAGGATCTGAGTCCAATTACGTGCTCCAATAAGAACGACAGTCTTTAATGGAACCACGCCACCTGTAACTAACAGCTATGTGGTCTATCTGAGACCAGGTCTGATTCGGAGAAGGCGGGCGCCAAGTATAGCTTTGACGTGCACGATGCCTAAAACTAGTGCTAGCTAAAAACAGCTTATGCTTAGCGCACAGCTGCAACAGTCGCCCACCATTATCTGACCGATGTGACGCTATCCCAAACCTGCCACCTAAACGAGATTCGGCCTCACTAAGGCGGCTACCTGAGCATTCATATCTCCCGCCAGAACGACTGTATCAGAGCCACTTGTCGACCGGAGGAGAGAGGCCAGATCTGAGTAAAACGCGTCTTTGACGCCGTCGTCACTACGGCCAGTAGGAGTGTAAGCAGACACAATGAATAAATTCCTGAAAGTCTTGCGTCTAGAGTTGGCCTTAACAGAACCTGCCAAGCGGACGGCACAAAGTCTACTGTTAACAGGAATCCAATCTATCAATGAGGCTGCAGCCGTCGTGCTAAGGACTATACCTACTCCAGCCTGACCTGTAACGACGGCTGTGGAGTCACCCGAAGTGTATAACCAGTATCGGGTAGACAATGCGGGTGCTGTTAG
>JTDE01001543.1:82007-124349 GCA_014338405.1 Paragonimus skrjabini miyazakii | reverse complement strand
AGATAGATAGATAGATAAACGCTTGCTTGAGAACCCGACCGACCGTTGTTTCTAAATACACGAGAGAAAAAATCATCACCTTGCCTTACACAAACGGAGTCTTGGTGGCAACCGAGCGAATCGTGGGAAAATCTGGGGTTGAAATCGCCCACAGGCCGACGAACAGCCTTCGAAATAAGCTTCGCTAAATCAGAGATCCAGTTGAAGCGCATGAACGAGCGGGTGTAACATACTCTATTCCCTGCTAAGACTGGGACGAAGCGTACGTATTCGAAACTGGTAAACAGTTAAAGACACGTTTACCCGAACATCACCTGCACTGAGACGGGCATGTCATAAATCACACCTTTGGCAACACTGCGCAACCACAGGTTATGAGGTCAAACTGGCGGACGCCTGAGTGTTCGGGTTAGCAACAGGGAAGCAGGAACTACTAGTCCTTGAATCGATCTTCTCTCACAATGCTTTCATCAGACACATCTACCTCGACACTCAGTACACCCCATTGGTCACATAAACACGGAGAGAACGAGCAGTTGAAGGAAACATGCTGACGAACTGGTGACCGATGTGTAATTTTTCCATCACTTTTTTGCTTGACAATGGATCATAATGTGGATTTGAAACATCACAATAAATATACACCTCTCGGTGTTCGCCTTTTACACTTAATCATGTATATGTATGTACATATATACGCACATATATGTATATGAGCTAACTTATTGCCGCACGCTTACTGTTTTCTGTAGGTTTAGTTACGTTATATATATATGTATATATATATATATATAGTATAGTATAATGAACAAGCTCCTTTTTTAGCGTTTCATTTTCAGGCTAAGGACATCAAAGTTTATATCGCAATTTTACAAAGGAATCATTCAGAAAGTAAACGAAGAACGGATGAATAATGAGGTCAAACAAATGTTAAACTGTAATCAAGCATCCACTTGAACAATAGGTCTCGACAGACTAACAGTGCCTGCGTCTGCAGCCTTGTTCTATGTATACTCATTCATTTACGGTTATGAAACCAGTTATGTTGGCTGCACGACCAAGCGTTTGTCTGAACGGGTCCTTGAACACCACTCAGCATGGTTGAACAGTGGCATAACAGAATCAGTCAACAGCCCCATACTGTCGCACCTGGTGGATTCAAATAACTGACAATGTGATGGCTTCGTTAACCACCCGTTCTTCGTTTACGCCCTTGATGATCCCTTTGTAAAACTTTGCTGTAAATTGTGATGTATTTAGCCTGATGATGAATCATTAAAAGCGAGCTCGTTTGCTATACTGTGTATTTCATGGCTGCTCTGGGAATTTTTGCTATATATATTTATATAAACTACTACCGACAGGAATCGTCTTGATAATATAGCATTTTAACAAAGACCGAATTTCATTGCAATTAGACACGTCAACTTTACAGTTCACAGTGGACGGAAGCATGGTTGTTGTTTTTACACAGTTAAAACACATTAAGGAGGCGCTATTCCAACGGTTTCTCCGAAGGCAAGGATTCCCGCTCACAACCATTCTTGTATATCAAATGGATGAGACACCATCAACCGTCGATTTTATGCGCTATGTATTTACAGTTCACTGTGTAATTTCCAGACGACATGTAATGGGGGGTATTGTCTGAATTTTCGGCATCGCACATCACTGGGTGTTAGTTTTATCACGTTAGTCATTGTAAAATTGTACACCGTAGACCCCCAACCACCTGGAATAGTTTACATGGATAATTGGAGGCTTCCGGTGTCGGTTGTGACATATTTCTAACGGAAGCTTTTTGACGCTGTTTTATGCACTTTCTGAAATTGTGTTACAGTTCCTTCTAGAAGGGAATGCTTCGCTCAGTAGTATACCGGAAGCGATCAGGCACAATATCACTTGTTGCAATGGAATGATGTGACCATCACCAAAGCTGTGTAACTAAAGTTTACTGTTCGAAGATCCCCATTTCAGATTGGGTGATAAATTAAGTCCTAGATACATGCAGTGGAAGAACTTGAGAGGTCGAGAAAGAACTGGTGTCAACTTAAAACAGCATTGAGCCATGTCTAAAAAATTTTGCCATGGCATTCGGTTGCGTAAAGGAATCTGTGACTTCTTCATAAATGTGAAAAGATCTCAAATTAACCTTTGTTGCCTTTACAACCTCACTGGAACGAGGTTTCTATCCAGGTCCCCTGCTTCTATCCGAACATCGAAACAACCGTCAACATTCGGAACGCTGGGACCTGAAACCCTTTCAGATTGGGTGTTAATATGCTGACTTTATTTTTCTTTAAACGTACGTGTAACTTTTTAGTTCCTAACGTTCTATTTTTATCGTTTATCCGAGGCATGTGAAATGAAGTGGACGATGATAGTGCGCCTAGAAAGCTGTGGAGAATTGAACTAAAATAGTGTAGATATGTCAGAGACAGTGACAGCAATTCGTCCGATGGTTTTTTTTTGTTACAAGCTAAGCTTATGGACATCGTCAGAATGACTCGCCGTCATTGACCTGCTTTATAGTTTATAGTGTGATCCATTCTTCTGTCATACGAAGTGACCTGCCCACCAACGCGATGCATTACGTTCTTCCGCTCTTCTCGAATAATTCCTCACTCATACAAAAAACTGGTGGGATTATACTCCAAAGATGAAAGAAGTAAGGAACGGTCTCAAGTAGCCTATCCGCAGCAATCTGACTTTGTCCAATTCACATTCAACGTTGAGCCATACTGAGGAAACAATATTTTAGGCTATCTTCGATCCTCATACTTTGGATTTGCAGAATGTATACCACGCAAACCAGCCGCACCCACACCGTACGGTTGTCTGTACTGTCTCGTATACTGCTTACAACTTTAGTTGGTGCTTGTGTTCCATTCCTGGCGGTCTCTCTAATTGGTCCCTAATTGGCCGTTGTTTTTTATAAAAGTTCGATCCCTAAATGAAACGTTTTGCACTGGTTTGCATCGTCTGCCAAATTTTATTAATAGATATTTTCTTTTTATTTGATTGTTCGAACGAAATCTGAGGCGACGTGATGCAACATCGACATTCTGTGTTTCTCCGAATGCGCAGCGGATTGGTTCTTAGGAATATCTCCATTTACCTCATGTTCCTCGTCCGAATGATAGTCGCTGGGCAGACGTGTTTTAACGGGACTTGGGAAGTTATCCAGTCAACCGTGACACACTGTTGCAGAAGTTGGCTTTCTCCAAACAGTGATATCCACGCTCTCTTTCGTTGTGAACCATTATTCTCTTTCCATTGACTCTTTCGAGGAAGTAATTCTACATCGCTTGCAACACGGAACAATTGTGTCGGTTTTAGTGTTATTCCGCGCTTCTGTGTGCCGTTGAATTGCACTTTATTGCTACACCGCTTGTTAAAGATCATGCTTCGGAAAAGAACAGCCGCATTAGCCAGGGGTATGGTCGGAGACGGTTAACGGTTAACGGAAGTTAGCACGGCGACTTTCACCTGTCGGTGCGTCCGTACCGTGACATAAACACACCTGACAACCCGTTTATTTACTCTACAGACAAATTGTGTGGCCGACTGTTCAGCTTAGTACAAAGTGTAAATTGGTTGTTGAACCGTCGAATCAGCCAGGTTATCCGAGTGTGGGTCAAGTTCCATAAAGGTGGCAGTCGGCTTCGCTTGCTGTAACACCCCAGCGCATTGTTGTTGTGTTTGGTAAATCAGCCGCTGCATTAGGCTGACTTAACCGTTCAATACTAGGAAGCCTATGCGCGCGCAAGTCGCCACTCCAGTTAGCCTCAGAGTTGGCCCGAGTAAACGAGCGAGACACCTATTGACACTGGAGATACGAATGAATAAACGATGATAACAAGCGAAACAGGTCGGTTTGAAGATCTGTTAGCGATCGGTTGGGGAATTCATCCTGAGTGCGTTACCAGCTAGATCGCGGCTTTTCTGATTTGCAGAAACCTTTAAAAAAGTGTTAGAAAATAAAGCGTTTTCTAAACGAATCTACTTTACTCCTAAATCCGTTGACCGATCATTTCCGTCAGTTAGTAAGCCGCGTATACTGGGATCCCAGAGTACGACCTCTCTTGGGCCCGTAAGTTCCACAGAAGTTCCACTTAGCTGGATAAAAGTGGTTTTTCTATGGACGTGGATATTTTGGGAGCACTATATAGTTACATACCTGTATGTGTATGCGTGTAAACTGGCTAAAAATATCTGTTGGCACAACGTACGTGTTTGCATCATTACGGTTGTTATTTTTTCGCGTCAGATTTGTTTCATCTCTGTCATTTTGTCCAACTCGGCTAGCGTCATCCTCAACCATCATGTTTACAAATTTGGCTTTAAGTGACTAGCAGTGATACGTTTTTACATTTTTGACTAATAAGTTAATAGTCTTCATTGAAACGCGACTGGCTGATAGTCGGTAGTGCTAGCTTCGCTTACTCATTTCTCCGTATGATCAGCTATTCCGGTTGTGCTCTAACCACAGAGGTATTGTTAGGTTAGGCCTATTTGAACCTTAGCACTGAGTTTCGGCGTAGAGTGACACGAATTTGACTTTCAGCGCTACATACGCACGTTTAGATTGTCACGATGATGTGGATTCAGTCACCAGTAATCAAATATGAACGTTCTGATTTCATAATCTCCCATGAAATAATGTATATCGCACTACTTTAATGCTGATAACGTTGGACGTAATGAAGAAAATGGTTGAAGAAGCGTCACCATGAGGAGCAACAAAACGACGAGTACGATTGGAATCAATAACATTATTAAACAGAGCACTGTATACACTTCTTTTTGAGGTCAGCTCATTGTGGTAGGTTGTTTTTATTCACCTACATACTGAACGCAATCGTTTACACGAATCAGCAATCGTACCACCGTAAGTGGGAAATAGTTGTGCTTTGTGGGCTGGATTGGAGAAAAAGATATAGAATTAAATGTTGTATCGGGATGCATGGAGGTTCACAACACAAACTTCATTAACTCGCCGCGTCGGATTGCGCTCTAGATCAAATGTGGTTATTTTTCTTAGGATGCCAGCCAGCCGAATTGGAACATGCTGATGAAACTCGGTTCTTGGGCCTTCATACCCGAACCCAAGTTATGCACCGACTACCAGATTGCCGGTCTAACCCACTACTCGTTACCAAAGTGGGACGTGACAGGCAGTGAATTGACACTCATATGATCGAGGCGGTCAATTTCATCGTTATGCTCGATAGTTCACTTTTGGCTTCTGATGACTTTGACTCTTCAACCTAAGCTCGTTCACTATATTATTATGTTGAAGTTGACTATGGAATTCTCATAATAATGTGGTCACTAAGCTGCTTCTCAGGTGAAACTCGAATAGACTTGCTTTGACAGTAAGTGTTACCTGTTGAAAGTAACATTTTGTTATCTAAGTGTAAAGAAAAGAGTGCGAATCGTTAGTCATTGTTGGAACGCGTTTTTGTTCGACGAACTGGTAGAACGGTGGATTTTTTTGTCGGAGTGCTCATCATTTGTCCAGTGCACTCTCAAATTTGCTACGAAGTCGTTTCAGTTTTTTGCTCTTAATACTTGAAAATATTGTCTATTGCCTTCTATCTGCATTCGTTTACTCTTGATTCGTCTTTCTTTTTCACTTTATAACATAATATACAAGTACAAGTTTTCGGGCCTTAGTGCATTTTTACGGCTTGGAATTTCTTTATAGAGCACAACTCCATCTTCGCGTAAAGTTAGCGTTACCGGTCGTGTACCCAATACATCGGACGTGATGAACAACACCCTCAACAACCACACATCCTCTGGTACACACACTGATGTAGTGACGGAGACATCACATGGTAACAGTCGGTCTCAACGCACACCTGGCCGTAGACCATGGAAAGATCAACCTAATATCGGCAAGTATAAACTTATCCGTACGCTGGGTCGAGGAAATTTCGCCAAGGTGAAGCTGGCCGAACATGTTTCTACGGGACAACAGGTGAATTATTTCGAATAATATTCTATGAGTCTTATAAGTACGTTGGCGCGCTGTGTTTGTATGTCATAATCGAATGGTTCACCTACAAAGATAATCAACACAAGCTCCTGCACAAGTCTGTCTGATTGCTTAAATTTTGTTTATGGCCCTCCCTCATTGAAAGAGAGCTCACAGCACTGAGTGGTAACAAACCTGTGCCACAGATCGCACGGCCACGAGTTCGGATCTGATAATCGTGACTACTCCTGTGTTGGTTTAGACAGCTTGGTGTGTCCGAGTATATCATATAGCGACAAGCACATTGTAGTACATAAGCTGAAAACCTTAGTTTAATCTAGCTATGTGTATATATCCCTGCTAACTGCATGCAAATTGTCATCATATAGCAGATCATATAAGTATTACAAAAAGCAATCGTTTGACACGCAATCACATCGCCACGTTGCATCTTTCCCACACCGTGATACGCGAATGATTTTCGTGGTTTGATCGCATAATGCTTCAATTTTTCACAATGTCGATGGTCACACTTCCTCCCACATACCGTTATAAACCCTCGGTGACATTTCAACCACATTCCTTGGTGTCACCCAACCTGATCTTTAACGTTGTTATGTTTTTATTGACTGACTTACTCAGCCCACTATATTATCTGGCTATCAAGTCTTTTTCGTTTTGATGTGACTGGAGACAAGATAAGGCATACATTACATAACGCTGTTGTGGGATATTTGCATCAAACCTAATACGAATGAAGGGCATCGTGTCTAACGTGTTTTTTAAATAAACGAATTGAGGGGAACACAACTTAGTTAGAACACACTCCTGAGGAAGTTCACTCGAGGTGGTTGTAATGTTGATTCTCACAACTTACTCGTAACTTTTTGTTCTTCTCAATCCATTCATTAAAATCCACAAAGCCATATTTGCATAATTTGAAAAATCCTGTATACTTAGGTGTTAGATTATTTTTTTTGAATGGGGTGGGGGGCAATACGTTCATCCTCTAGGATTTTATGATGTTTGAAATCTTAACTTGCACGCCACGTCTGTACTGGCAGTCACGTCTGGTTATTTGCCACAAATTTGAATCCAATCCGGCTTGGTAAGCTCACAGTAGTTCAGCAGTAACGAGGTCCCACTGTCAACCGCAGATTCGTGTCTGATTTCCGCGATCGTTTTTGTTTGGGAAACTTGAAAGTTCCATCCAGCCTACGTGTTGTTAATGAGAATTCGTTCAGTAAGACGTGGTCTTTAGTATCCAGCTCCACACCTCCATGCAACCAAACGTGCGCTGTCGTTTATCAACAGATATGTTAGCCCACACCACAGCACAATTTTCACTCGAACACCGTATGCATTTCTTTTGAGTTTTTTTCCGTTTGACTAGTAGTCTCTGTCTCATATTTCCTCATTGTTTGTTCCTCATTAAGCCGATTTCTTCTAATGATGAGACGTTCACTTGATCTTATCGCTTGTAATACACCAATTTTGGGCTTAGATCATATCTCCCGGTGGCCATGAGATGTCTTGTCGAATGTCGGACTAATTTCTCCGATTTTCTATCCCATCACAGTGTCACTTCGTACGCTACATATCAGCAAACAGCTTGCAACATAAAAGCTAGAACCTCGGGTCATCCATCTGGTAGTATACGCAGATAAAGCTGGGTTAATCCGAGTTCATGCTGCTGTCAACCAGTGAATATTCATTTTTTTTGTGAATGATTGAAAAGTGAGCAGGATTTTGAACACGGCCACTGGTACGGTGGTTCCATCTGTGTCCTATACCATGATTTGAATTGTCAATGCCCTTGTGGACGTTCAAGGCTCGTTATATTCTGTTCCGATCTGAAAGCCATCTTTAATATGGTCGCATGTAACGGTCTGCGGAGCCATGCCCCTGGCAGAGAAGTCGGCCAAAACATATGGTTTTCTTACGGTCGTTATATGTTTGTTTCATAAGATGGCTGTTACTTCATGGGCAACCGTCTCGTGCGCTCATCTCTTCAAGTGGTGTCTACAGGACTAGGTGGTTTTCAGCCTTATTCAGCTTTACCGTAGAAGATAGGCCCAAGCGTTTCAAATGTTACTGATAAATGATAAGGAATTTTGTCCTACATCGGTAGAACAACACTCGCAGTTGACTGCAATTTCCCATTCCCATAGATTTTCCAGCCAGCCCCTTCCAACGAAAGTACCGTAATCCAGTTTCGCTATGGCTGAGGCTCATCGGTAGTGCACATCAAAGCCACGGTCGCGATTTGAACTCCAGACGCCTTCTAGTGAGACAACCACGTTAACCATTGAGCCACTGATTTCATATTCGTTACTGCTGAATTATCATATCTAAGCGTCCAGCGACATCCGTTTGAGTGGGGTTGAGATTATCTCCTCACTTCGGAAGCAGACACACTAACTGTCCTTTTATCCTCAATCGACGATCCCACGATTTGGACTTTTCTACATTTAAAGCAGCAAATAATTGGACTTGTTGGGTAATATATAGAAGTGTTAAGTTGTAAAGGATTATGCTTGATATAAGTTGAGCATCACTCACAGTTGTTTGCAGCTGTAGTATTCCCATAGACTTCTAAGCCAGCCATTCTTGAAAAGGAGCCCCATACTCATGTTTCGCTCTGGCCAGATCCCGTCTGTAGTGTGTATCCTAGCAACACTTAGGATTTTATCAGGCAACCATGTTGACCTCTGTGCCATTCACATCTCATTAGGTGCAATTGAATTACCATGTGCAAGCGCTCACCTACATTTGCCTGAGTGCAGGGACGTGTACGACTTATGAGCTCTAGCAAGATGAATCTCGCTTATTTAGGAGAGCCTGCCTGAAAAGACCAAGCACGTGAACATACTGTCTGCGTCTTATTCCCACACTTCAACTGAAGTTATGGTTTACGGTGAATTGTCCGACAGTTTCAGCACAATGAGCGGCGTACTTCAAGGCTGTACACTTTCACTATTTTTGTTTAATTTCGTCATAGACGAAATAATGGATGGCTGTCTGCTGTACTCACAGAATGTCGGCATGGACCTCCTACCTGGTGAAAGACTGACTCATCTTGATTGTGCTGACGACAAGGTGTTGTTTTACCATTTTAAAGCAGCACAAACAACGCTAGGGGCTATTTCGCGTTCTGCTGGTTACTGGGGAATGCGTTTTGTAGCTTAAAATGCAAAGTACTCCTGAAGACTGCTGTCATTTACTTAGATTTGATGTTGGGTAATGAAGTCATGGAGGTTGTTGACCGCTTTGTTTACCTGGGAAACTGCATCAGTAGCGGCGGTGGAGATGTAGGGAATGAAACAGAAGCGCGTATCTCTGAGGCTAGGGTGGTGTTGTCGTTGTTTGGCCGAGTTGTCTGTGGTGTGCGTGCATTTATTTATGCGGAGACGTGGAAACCGTGCGGAAACTGTCTTGCTAATCACTCCTAACTTTCACCTACAGCTTGGTTGTTTGTTTGCAAAGTGTAGACACCTTGATGTTGAATGTTTGAATATATACGTGGTTGTTTTTCAGTAGTCGTGTTACCTGCCCTTCCGTTTTTTATTCCTGGTAAGGGTTCCCTCTTCTTTATAGTTGTGTGGCAGTTAAGTATCAATGGGAACCAATGACGTATTGTAGTAAATCATACTAATGATGAAAAGACCTGGATGTGGATCGTCGAGGTGGTTACGAGACCGGTGGAGAATGTACGGTTGACATTGATTTGTTTAACCTGTTTGTCTAAGGTATGGAAATCAAACTGAATAAGTTGGACACCGTGGCTGATATGTGTGAACTGTACTTCGCACTTTCGATGGGTTAGGCGTTCCTGCTCATACCTTCCTTATTTCAGCTAGTCCTTTTGCGAATATGCAGTGTGAACCACTGATGTATTGCTGTCTTTGCGAATATGTACCGTCTTGCTTCTCTGGGTTGGAGTGTGACTAAGGACGTACTAAGTAGACTACCCAAAACCTGCGTTGATTTCGCAGTTTTTTGTCATTTGTGATGTCGATACGGCATTCCACTCTATCGTTGATCCATGAATATCAATATGCTTATCGTGTTGTTTTTTGTCAAGCTGGATGCTTATGTGACCACGATGTCAGTTCGCAAGCTCCTTTTTCAGAACTGCCTCATGATATCCGACTACTGGATCGAACATTTATTGTACAGGTAAACCGCTTATCGTACTGGACATTACTCGGTGATCCCACGAGCGATTGCATCAAACCATGAGATAGTCGAACAACTCCGTCCATTTCGTTGAATGAAATTGGTAAGTGCCAGTTAGCAAGCTAGGGGGACTCATTCGTCATCTAGTTCGCTGTTTGGTGGCGCTACTCGACATGGCTTGCATCTGCAAACGAGTATGAGCTCTACTGACTAATCTTAATCTCATAAGTACGTTATTTATAGAACTTGTTCGGAATTTATCTGTCTGTTACTTTGGTCACAGTGTTACGTAGTCAAACTGGAAATCGATTATGACATACATATGCTTATGCATGTGTGCGTGAATGTTAATCGGTACGTAGTTATATACATTACCCGTGCATTTTTCGCATCTGGCATCTGTTCCCACTATTAGCCCACGCAGTGCATGCGTATTCCAGGCACATCCTAGCCATTATCGACTAGATCCCAAAGTGGCTGCGAGTTTTTTGACCAATCGTTCGTTTATGTCCACCCCTCGGCTTTTGTTCGATTCGCAGACGCCAGCCGTGTGTGTATATGTAACCGAGAGCCATGGGTGTATGCGGTTATCTCAGAAGTTCTTGGTTGGTGCATGTACATGACGTTTTGTAAATTGTTGTAATGTGTGGCAACTCGTCTTTGTGAAGATTACTTGCCAACTCATCATAGTGTCCCGGTTTGAGCCGGCGGAATATCTAACGCAATCGCATCCTCAAGTAATGCAGCCTGGTATGGTGTTTTTTGAAACACAAGTACATGTGTACATCCTTCTCTTTATCTCGCACAGTCAGCACATTTTTTCTAATGTTATCATGACGTGTGTTACCACCGTCACACCGGAACTGGACCTTGACGCGATGTGACGGCTTGCACTTCTCGATGATCTATTAGACTAAACTGGATAGTGTGAGCACCACACCGACAGAGTCACTCATACCAGACAGGCCAATAAGTAGAGGTCTGACAAACTACAGTCTCCTGATCCTTCAGGTTGGGGGTTAGAAGAAGACTGACATCTTTTTCTAAAAAAATTACCAGTTCCGATACACTGTCACCCTCTTTCTTGCGGTACAGGCTGTTGAGCCAGAGGCTATGGTTGAGAACCCTGATCGTTCTCCTGTCTAGGTCTAGGTGTCCTGGCCGTGTCTCAGCCCACACACAACCCGTAATTCCAGGTTGCATCGACTGTTTCGCGGTATGAACTGGGTCGCCCTATCTATTTCATACAGCAGGGTGGATAAGCGAAAACATGCTACTGCTGACCCCTCCCCCACTGTCCTATCAAATTTAGTTCTCAGGCCCCTCCCGACTCTAATTCCTGGTGATTACCCTAAATGTCCCCCATTAGATATAACTAATCATAATAATACTGTACAGGTAAGTCTTACCACTCAGCCTCAGGCTTCCCTCGCCCCTTACTTACACGTTCGCATTCGAAAACAGACCATCCTCGCATGAATGTTAGACTAGCTAAATGTCGAGGTCTGTTTTGTTTCAGGAACGAGAGTCCAAAACATTAGTAAACATATTAAGCTAACAGCACCTGAACTGGTTACCCGATAGTGGTTATACATTTGGGTAGACTCCACGGCTGCCGCTACCGGTCAAGCTGAAGTAGTTACAGTCTTCAGCACGACGGCCACAGCCGCATTAGTAGATTGGATTCCTGCTAACAATAAACTTTTTGCCGTCCGCTTAGTAGGATCTACTAAAGCTAACACCAGATGCAAAACCTTCAGAAATCTTTTCATCGTGTCTGTTTATGCTCTTACTGACTGTAGTGACACCGGCGTCAAAGACGCCTTTCATTCAAATCTGGTCGCTCTCCTTCGGTCGACACATGGTTCTGATGTGGTTATTCTGGTCGGAGATATGAATGCCCAGGTCGGCCTCCTTGATGAGCCCGAATCTTGTTTAAGTGGCAGGTTTGGGATAGCATCGCATCGCTCGGATAATGGTGGATGACTGTTACAGCTGTGCGCTGAGCATAAGCTATTTTTAGCCAGCACTAGTTTTATACATCATGCACGTCATTTTTATACTTCGTGTCCAACTTCTCGGAATGAGAATTGGTCTCAGATAGATCGCATAGCTGTTAGTTATAGGTGACGGGGTTCGATTCAGGACTGTCGTTCTTATTGGAGCACATACTTGGATTCAAATCAAGCGTTGGTATGTTGTCATTTCGTTCTTACTTTTGTTGGGCAACGACTGGCTGTTGAGAAACTGGCTAAGTTGTCAGTAAAGCATAAGTATCAAACCAGCTTAGAAAGCTGCCTTAGAAATTCTCATTTCGAAGATCCTACTAGTTGCTGGACTCACATCTCAAAGGCATTCGGAAAGCAGGTACCGTAGCGTGGGGCACGGGGGTACGTGCATGCAAATTAGTGTTATGGCAGGCGAACATTGCGCAGTACACTAGTGTCAGTGCGTTTGATGTTCTCAAAAATCATTCATGTTTGTCTACCTTCATTCAGCTTCTTATCGTGTCCTGTGCAATTCCTGTTGTTTATCCGACTTTCATTCAATCACATCGGTGTGTATGTTAGTGCGTAATACTGTAGTTTGAAGTGGGTTACCTCTACGATCGTGTGTACGTCCTAGCTTTATCACGTGATCAAGCACACTGTTGTGTCTCTGCTAGTCTCACACGTGGCGTTGATGTGGTTATTGCAAATGTGCGGTTTTATCTGTTCACACATGCATGTTTATCTGTCTACTAGCTGATGCTTTCACATGCTCGTTCTGCGCGGTTTTTGTTGTTAGAATAATTTGGTAAATTGCTTAACACAAACTGGCCTGCTGGTTACGAGTGTGTTTGTATAATCTGTGGAAGTGGTGTAGAAATCCTTAGTTGCTCTTGTGTTAATCATAAGCAGCGACCTTGTCTGTTTCAGATGGTTACGGTAATGTTTGACGTCGGAGTGGTTGATTGCACTACATCTGATGTGTACATTGTAGCGAGCACACTCTGTAATAACTGTTATTTTGGGCTAATCTGAAACAGCTTACTGTACGGTAATGAACACTGTCAGAGGAAAATCTCGTACATCCATCCTGACAAAAACACTTGTGTTGATCTCATACCTATGAGATTAAGAGTCGGTCTTTTTTTTACTGTTTTTGCGTGGCGCTATGTTTATTCTAGCTTTGAGCGCTCATTTTACTGATGATTTTTCTCTAGTACACGCGCGTAACGTAAGTAGTAGCTTGCCTAGGTTGGAATTTATCCGCCAAGTGCCAGTGCATTCTAGTACAATGGGAGTTCTTCATATTTGTGCATGCGTACACTGTCCTTTACTCAGGGCACTTTCTCGTTCCTTTTGACACACCCATCACTGTATGGTCACTTGAGTGACAGCTAACTGTGATGCAAATTACAATTCGGTTGCTATTGACAACTTTTTTCTTAAGGTAATGCATTGTGGTATACCTGGATGTGCTTACGTTCTACGCGTACCACGCTGCCGGTGATTACCGTTGATCTTCGATTAGAATTTTGGGTATTGTATGTGCGTTACATCACCGGCTTGACAATTGAGCTGCTGCTCGTTCAAATGTGCGATGTGACCTGTTCTTCCGTTGTTAGTTCTGTTCTGTAATAACAGATGAATGAAAGTTAACCATAATATCATAAGGTTGGATGTTTAGCAGTAGAAAATCAGAGTAAACTCATGAGGCATAGACATGCTAGGCGGAATGCCATTGCGTCACTATTCATGTGGCTGTCATGTTTGAGTGGAATTCGAACCACCAGTGTGCATGGTCCTGTGAACTCAAACCCAACACCAATAAACGCATGGTCACTACTTCACTACACTATTACTAAGCCCACATCTGACTATGTACATCAGCAATGCTGAATGCGTTGATAAGCTTTCATCAATTGGGTTGTCGGCATTGGTCAACAGTCTTAAGTGGCCTACTTGCGAATACAAAGATAGGATAGACGCCAACCCATCTTGTGACATCTTTGGACATGCAAAGTGTACACGTTACAGACCAGCAATTTTACCAAGCGATTCACTTTCGTCTGTATGTTCTCTGTGGACGACTGGATAAAATAATGTTGCTTGTATGCTCAAAGTCAATGGGCTTATTGTGGTAGATGACCAGTTTGGAGGTGCGAGTATTCCAACACGATGGAATATCTCATTGCGGTGGTAAGATATGTTCAAAGCCCACAACGAATGGATTGCGGACAACACGGGTGACCGGTTGAGCCATGGCTTACCGAAATCGGACTAACGGACGAGGAGTGAGAGGCAAAACATCCACAACAGAAAGCGTCAGTTACACACACAAACCAAGCAGAACTGCACATGACGTGTGGGAACAAACCGCCGCTGTGTTTTAAACTGGACCTCTGTCTCATAAACGCGAGCGAGCTCGTAACCTGGAAACGAGCGAGTTGAACAATAAAGATTATGGTTTATTGAACGAATTCCTGCTGCATTATCATGTGTCAACAGTTCTACCCTAGAGCCCATGGAACCTTCGAGTGCTCGTCCCAGAATATCGTGTATCACGTAGTTGAAGTTGATGAGAGAAGATGAGATGTTGAACGCCACCTAAAGTAGTCAACGCTCCAGATGGCTACCCTTATGAGCTTACTCTGCACTCAGAGTCGGCATACAATGACTTCAACGAGTTGACATACTTCACTGAAGTCCCTTTCTAACGGCGACTGTTCTAGAGAGCTTGTTGAACAACCGAATCCAAAGGAGGCTTTGAGTCCAACAATTTCACGACCGTTGGCTGGCTCATGACTGTTGCAAGGCAAACGCGTGATCGATGCACTCACGACCACACTGGAATGCCGCTTGTTCTCTAATCCGGTTTTGGAAACCACTGCATTGTAATGCATACCTTGGACGCGACAGAAGTGAAGATCATGTCTGCTTGATTGTCACATGTTCTGGCACGTTAAAAAAAGTCAGGAATGGCTGTTGATGAGCTTCACTTGTGAAGAAACTTTTTAGTTCCCAACATGGAACAAATACATGTGATCAATTTAGACAACTGTCTCATGCCATCATCTTCGAAAAGAGCATGGACAGGTTAGTTTTGATGTGGAACTTTAATGTGTTTCTGTAATTTAGGCTCCGAAGCCACTTCGGTTTCTGACGGAGGGTTGTCGGTGCTGTCATAAGTAACCACGCAATCTGCGTTGTTCACCACTGAATGAAGTGTCTCAAGTAATCTAGACTGTTGTCCAGATCAATCAGCCCACCTGACAGGTCGTCTCAACAAGTTGTCTTATTCACATATAGTCTTTTTACTGACTGGTGGCCAGTCAGTGCATCTACAAATCTGGAAGAGTAGCACACACGCCTATTTGCTAATGAAAATACCTTCTATTTCTTAGTTTGTTCGCGATCTTTATGCAGTCTCCTTGTATGTTTTATCTTTGCAATTTGATTCGTCAAGTAAGCTTCGCGGACCTTTCGCAAACTTATCATAGTTTTGTGTCTGAGTTCACGGTGGTCTTTCTCGTACTCTTAACTTGAGGGGGTCACTGGGGGTTTAATCATGTGGTTTGTTGAGTCAGAAAAAACTCACTTCTACCGTATCTGCAGTGCACTATGAGAACAAACCTCTCCGCAGAAGTTTCACATGACTACCTGGCTTTCTATCAGATACTCGTTTGGATCACCCCTCTGTTGTGTTCTGGACAGTTTAGCTGCCTGGTGGGCGTTTGGTTTACACTTGTGGGTGCATTCCCAACGAGACCTTTTATGAATGTGTATACGTGATATCTGAGCAAAATATAAAAAATGAGCACTAACAACAATGTGGTCTGAGTTCAAGGGGCTACTCCAAAATGAACTACAATGTTTGATGAAATGACGCCATCGATAGCTAACAGCGATGCGTTCAGTTTGCGTCTATGGTTGGGTCGCACATGGCAAGCGATGAATAGCCGTCTTTCATGATGAAGTGTGTAACTCGATAAGTGGAATTCGTGGGAACGACCTAAACCGATCGTCGTTGCCACTAAGTCCCACCGGGAAATTGAACACGCCACCCCGTCATTTTCCTTGTGGAGTAAAGCGATTAAATTGTGCGTTCTGATCACCATCAAGCACAGTAATGTCCACTTTTTTGATCTGTCTATGGAGATCAAAGATGACTGATGGTGTTTTTGACTACGTCTAAATTACTGTATATCCGAACATATGTAAATGTTACAAATAAACGTCTGTCTGATCTCTGTTGAGGGGCGAGGTGCCAAGTCCAACGGCACACGAGAGACGATTTACTAGTATCCGGTCATATAAGCTTTGCTCTGCCTCGGAGTTCAGTGCGTTTCCAATTCCAGTTTGATCGCGAGCTTCTGCTTCGTCCTTACCAGAGACCACGGGGAAGAACTGCTGATTCAGAACAGTATCTACCGGCGAATTCAAGTGAATAACAGTGTTAGAGTGGTGAATATAAGTTTCAGTGAGAACAACCAACAGACTGGTATCATAAGTTTGAAAAGAACGAAAAACTTTTCCGACTTTTTTCACGAAGTTACTTTGAGTTGGTCGGACTATTTCGTGAAGGGAATTCCCCGTGAACAAAAAACTCGCTTTTGACAACGCGAAACAGATATTACTGGTCGCACGGGTGATCATTGTTGAGGTGACCAAAGAGCTCTTATACAGTGATGTCAGTGTATGATCAACGTATATCAAAACAGATACTGTGGCTGTAACAGATAAAAGAAAGCGTGATGTGATTTTTGATTGCATAAATGTGTGATTAAGCCATGTTTGTTTGTAGCAACCCCCGTCATCTGATAAACCACTCGTCCTCTTTTTCAGATCACAGTGGTCTACTTTCTTTTATCCCAGGCTTGTTAGTGCGCTGTATGTTGTAGGTCTCGTTTAGTTTCCCTTCCTATTTCTACGTGAAACGCGTCATTATGTACATTCCTATTGAAATTCTTTTTGCTTTACAATTACACCACCTTTCTTCCTTGTTTAGATGTTCTCTTCCTCCTCCCCCACACCGCAAAAAAAGATTAGGGTATCGTTTTCAGGCTAGCTTATCATCTACCTAATCAGCTTAGGCTGATTGAATTACAAAGGCCTCCAAGCACATGACTCCTCTCAGTCTTACTCCTTCTTGTTTCTACTTGATACGTAGTGTGCGAGTAGTACCGCAAGTGGTGAAGCGCAAACCACTTGTGGTGATGTATATGCCCAATCCCCCTTTTGTTTCGTTCGCTATCACAGATTATTCCGGAAACATGTGCTGCCAACTATATAAATGGAAGTGCTGCTGACTCTGTGTTAAAGTTGTGTAAAAATCGAATATGTCTGTTGTTGAGTTAATCTCCATCGGGTAATCGTAAAAGCCATTTAATACATTCGGATAAGGTATAAAACCTCTTTTGTCCTTGCCGGTACAGTCCCCGTTGGTTGTATCAGCTTGTTAATTAATAGTGCACCCTGAAAAAAAGATTTGTAGAGCACTTTTCGAATTGTAGTCCACATGTAAACGTTTTTCGGTGCACAATTTATCGCGAGGTTCTTACCTCAACTGTTCTGTCATGACTGTTCGTAAGGACACTAAATTAACTCATCGAAATAGTTATCTGCGTCTAGTTAACTTCACCAGATTCCCGGAGTTTTGTTAGCTTATGTGACGCAGCCTATTCGATCACAGTTATCTGTTGTATCATTCGATGAGTTTCATAAAGCAAAATGCCGTTTGCTAACTACCTTTCTGTGAACTGAAATTGATTCCATTACCTTCGCGAACGTTTATTTCTGGTGACCTATTGTGGCTTGAATTAAGGTTCCACGATCATCCTAAAGTTGGTTTTCTTATTGTCGTTTAGTAGAGCAAAAATTAATGGCTTGATTATCTTCTAGGCGTTAATACTTCTTCAATAAAAGCAAGATGGTGCCCCTGAATAAAATGTACACGGTTGAGCTAATCTGATGTCCAAGGGATGGTTGTCAAAACTCTGGGTATCATATGCTATGATTCATAAATGGAGAATGAAGCCGAGTACTAAATTGTGGACTATCAGAAAGATAGTAAGAGCGTGTCAGCTATTGATTTATGTATAATGATAGACCAAACGGGCTAACGTTAATCAGATTAGAACGATGGCAAACGCGCAAATATGAGCTATCCAGTTTTTTAGTGAGGGACTGAGTAGCTAAGGTGATTCTCGGAGAGGCATGCGTACACGAGTGGTTTCTGTACTATGGAAATTGGCTAAAATACGAATTCAGTGAAATCGTAACTTTTTTTGTTAAGTTTAGTGGTTTCTGTAATACAGATACACGGGATTAGTCGATTAATTGAGTTTGAAAGATTTGATGTTTAGTAGAAAATAGTATTTACTGCTTACAGCGTAGCTCGTAACTTACTGTCAAAAAGCCATGCGGTATATGTGTATTTGGATACTTAAAAGTTAGAAACTTCCTATGAAAAAATAATTACATCATAAAGGTGGACTTCCATAGTTGTTAATGGTAAAATACGTTTGTGTTGTAGTTTGGCATGAAGTAAGATGCACTACAAAATTGTGCCGTTTACAAAAATTCTGTGATAACCACAACGTTTGTAGTAAATACTTGTACATTTTACAGTGTATTGTTGATGGTCAATTTTAACCCAGATTGTTGCACTCATTTCTAATTAATCCATGATCTCATTGTATCAGTCATGTACGTTTATCTGCATATTTTGTTGTATCGGGTTCTAGGCGAACAAACGCCTATTTTTTGGGGTCGCGTAATCCTCTGACATGTAGAACAAAAGGCCACAAATGTCGAACTACGCTGAGTGCGTAACAGAAACGGTATTTAACATAAATATTCGCAAGAAAAAGTTATCGGGTCAATTTGAGGACATGATTGAACCAGACTACACCTTTTTACAATGTATTTCCAGTTTTGCATTAAAGATTCCCTCTTTGATGTTTTGAATTTTTCTGTTTGGTGCAGTTACTTTCACACCTGTTTACGGGCCCGTCAGTGGAACGTAATGGACAGTGTGTCAATTGCATAACATTAAACGGATGTAAAGTATTCAAGTTTACAGTGTGTCTCCCGTTCATATCGACCATAATAAACTACCAACCATAAAACATCCCCACCTAGGTGAAACATGGCAGTCGGTTGCTACTGATGTCACTCGCTTTTATCTTTACAAATAGCCAAGCGATAGCAATGTGGAGTCATCCCTCACCGATTGCGCCCGCAATTCCTAACACGGTAGATCCGTATGAAACGTAGAATCCGTTCCTTATGTGAGATGTGGTGTCTCAAAGTCATTTAGGCACATCCACTGTTCCGAACAGCTGATCTAGTAACCGTCAAAGTCACGGTCAGCACGTCATGTCAAGTGATAAAATTAGGCAGTAGGCCATTGGCATATTTGGAGAATATAAAGTAAAACACTGAATCATCGAAATATTGAAATGTTCAAAGGAGGCGCATCTCCTAACGAAACAGCCAGGACGCATCACTTCATATCGATCGGTCGGCCCAGTTCGGATGGTATGGTCGTGGGATGTGGTTTGGCTCCACTCAGCCAATCAGATTGCAGGTGTGCGGTCGAGCGCCTGTGCGCCTTCTAGACTGTTTCCATGCCTTGCTTTCTGATGTTTCCTGTAGCGTGATGTGCTCTGACGCCCTGACCGTTCCATTTGATTCACTCTTTCTCTGACTGCCATGTATGATAGTCGTTTCGCTCTGTGAATTTAGAGCCTCTGTTGCCTAATTTTACACGCTCCTCCAAAAATGGCGTTGCCGCATCTCTTCTCTTTTTCGGTTTTGGATCAAGCGATTGAACGCGTAACCAAGGCGATAATCCAGTAGGAAGTGAGCTCACAAACATTTTTCAAACCAGCATATGAGAGTCAGTTCATTCACAGTGGAAGTGGAACGTTGCTAATTATGCATTGACCCATTGAACCAAATTGGCGTAGCTTGCTAAATTCAAGTAGTACTAATGTATAATAGACTTTTCACTCGGGCTCCGCTTGGCAGTCGTCTGAGTTTGATCTAGTGGATAGCAAAATATCTATTTGTGAACGGTGGTGGCGTTGTTCGTAGCTCGGGTTGATGATCTTGGTATACTAATACCAAGATAATAAAGTATGTATGTATGTATGTAACCGACTTAATTCCTGTGTACTAATTTATCGTGAGGTTGTGTTGACGTGTTAGTAACAATGTTGGACTGTCACTGGTTTCTTGGTTATCTTAGCTGATCTGCTTTAGATTTGTATTACCTAACAGTACCCGTCTCACACATGACTCTGTGTTAGATGACACTACATAGTGTAGTTACAACCATCATTTGTCCTTCTCGCACCGTGGGAGACAGTTCATTCCAGCATCGACTTGAATCCACTCGTTTTGTTTGATCGAGAAAGTTTGGTAATACTCTTATTTCGGTTTCACATTGCTTAAAACAATCAAGGCTTAAATGCAGGTTACTTCCGGATCTTTCTTAGCGTCAAACTTTGGTTTGTTACAAGTGAACCATAAAAATTGTATGAATCTTGATTATCAGTATTATTTGGTATCACTAAATGTGGAGCTCTGCTCAGTATTGTACACTGCTCTGATCACGTGTTCGATGATGCCAGATTTCAATGAATCCAGCTTTTCCGGCCGTTGATTTTACAATATGCCATTTTGTGGACTGTATTTTAGTTTAATGCTATCGTTTTTTCCCCTCTTGCTAGATCTGCTAATACATACAGATGTTTCCTAATTAAGATAGCTGTAAAATATTAGTATGTAGTTTGGTAGACATGTTAATTGCGAAAAGCAGAAGCCCATAATTCGGCTAGATTCGAACCAGTGGTAGGGAGCGCATATTTTTGTATGGTTTGTGCTGTACCCGCTCTATTTTGAAGTTACATCGACAGCTTGGAATTTTTGCCTTAGGAATGCATTCACTATTTCTTCTTAATGTATGTATGGTGCCCACGGCAAGATGTGGTAGATGGGCTGCGTAGATAAGTTAATCACACTCCTTATTTGTAATTTCACGAAAATGCTATCACTGGAATCTGTTACGTGCTCCCTGTAGAATCGTGATTGATGAAATTCTCTTCGATTACTCAAGTAACGACAGATGTTGGTGCAATGTGTTGTCTTTTATGTATTACACTCAAGTCTGCCATGAGTAGCCACTCCTAAAGAAATCAAAAATTACTGTATGTGAGTACTATGACTTCTTTAAAAAAAATATTGACGTTCGCTGGTTTTGCAATTTGTCTCGTACAAAACATAATCATGCAATTCTCATTGTCCTTTCGTACGGTAGTAAATTTGTTAACTCTGTCACGTTAACACTCTTAATCTGGGTCACACAGTAGTATGGGAATTGTTTCATCATTGCAATCGCTGAGCTCTAATTTACCTTCTGTTTGCTAATTAATACCACGCGTATATACATGAACACAACACAATAGGCTGTGTGTGTGTGTTTGATGGTGCAAAGTGTTAACTTCCGGACGATATACTGCTTCTTAAACGTTTCTGTCGCCAACAGGTTGCTAAACTGATTAGATATAACACTCCGATATACATATAAACCCCTTTGTTTGCTACAATTGGCCTCCGGCCAAATAGTTTATCATCAACGTCTATTGTACCATAGTATGTGTTGATCTAAAACCTACAAACAAAACCAAATCGGCTAAATAAGTGAAGATTTATCTTATCATTGTCCACATCACTTTCTAGCACATTCTCAAACAGTTTTGGTTAGTTCTCATGACGGTACACAGTTTATCAATATGGTATATCAGTGATTGAACATTTGCTGGAAATCAGTATTGTAAAAGCCGTTGCCCAAAACGTCCGGATACGTTATACCACGCTTGCTTATTACGACTCAACGCATAAAGAACCTATCCTTATTGTATCGTTATAGTTATCACCAGCATCGATAAGTCACGTGATCTTTTTAATGAATAACTTTCGGAATTTGCGCCTAAAAATAGGTAGTAGAAAGGGGTCAGGTTGGCATTAAATGCATCCTTATAATCATACTCGCTTATCGAATGGGGGAGGTCCCGACATCATTTCATAGTATATCTCTTCCATTATAGATTTGAAGACTGGTAAATCAACTAACAGTATTTACCGTTGGCACTTTCAGCCAACATCTCAATCTGATAACGAGAACACCCTTTTAAGGCTCACAGTCCTAAGTTGAATATATTGGTCAGCTGGATAGCTGATAATAATCTAACCTGGGAATCTTGCTATACTTTTTTCGCACTTTTATGAACAACTTATTTGTGTTTTTGTTCACGTCTTCAAGCCGTTTGTTCCAGCTTCACGTTGCAATCTGTCACAGAGACGCCGACATTGATGAGATTGCTGATCAAATCCTCATACACCAGAAAGTGCTGAACGGTTATCTGTAATACCCCCCAAACATCATTGGCTTTCGGCCTAAGCAAACACCTCAAAGCTCGTGTCATATCAAATACTGACAGTCGTCCGGAACGCTCGGGATGCGCGATCAATTGGTCAATTAATCACGGTACACAGCTTGCGATGGTTGGGTCACGTACTCCGTATGTCACCTAATCGTTTACCGTACCGGGCATTGTACGCTGAGGCCACCAACAGTTAGGTAAAACCGCGTGGTGGTCAAGCAACAACGTGGTCACAAAACATGAAGACCTTGACTGCTCCATTGAGCAAAGTGGGTAGGTGTCGCCTGCCTGGCTGGGGTCCTCATGATCATTCAAACCGTTGGTTAGAGACGCTATCCGAGATGGCGTTGTGTCGCAGTCAATGGCGTACCTGTATCCATACCATTTCTAGTTCTTTCACTTAGTCTTGTTTTAATAACTTTCAATCTTCTTAGTAACGTTTTCTTCTAGGATATTCCACGTCACTGTTGAGGCGAACGGCGGCCCGAGCCACAGTACCTTTTGGTCAGGCTCATGGCTGTTGTGATGATGATGATGAGTCGTTTGCTGATTGCAAAACAGAATGACGCGTGGTTTGAGCTACTATGGCGCTCGCGTCTCGTTGGAGTTTTGGTTTCACACTAGCACCCGGATGACTGCACGCAGTTTGTTAGCCTCTCCAAACCATTCGTACAGTAGGCCAGTAAGACATTGTAAAATGGACAGTGAGAAGTCCGCATTTTGCAAGCATTAACACGCATGTGTCCACTTGTCATCCCGTTCGTCCGATTTCAGGGAGGCTTCTAGCAAATTAGACTACCGGTTAGGTCTGATGCGACTGTGGATCCACCTGAGACAACGAGTCAGATGCACACCATTCAACCATGCCTGGTAGGTCTCGTGTAAAAGTCAACGATTGCAGTCCTATTTGCTTTACAAGTTTTATGATGCATCGGTCTCTTCACGGTGGACTGGGAGCAAACGATAAGTTTGATAGGGTCTTTGCTACATGCGGTGATCAAATCCAGTGTTTGTCTTTGATTCAAATGGAACTTAGCTTGAAACGGTGAGTAGGGAAATCTTATTGGATGCTGTCGACTTGACAAGTTGGCGGGATTTCGGATCTGCAACTGCTGTTACTGCTTGGTTCCGCAATGAACAGAATGGGGGCATGATTGACCGTGTACGACACAGTTTGCCTCTATTCTGGCTAGCTTAAAAGTGAATTCGTGACCGCACGATGTTTGGGCAACTCTCCCGAGAATGGAATGGAACTATTTTTGCTATGCGTTTAATTTCGGCACAATTGAATATGTGCTGGTCATACATAGATCAAAAAAGGTGGATAAGCTGATTCATTTCACACAAGTCGGTGACTAGTTCGTGTTAACTATTTCACTGTTTGAGTGAATCGTATGGGTGATAGCTCAATGTCAGTATTATTAGGTAACTACTCCATTTTATGGTTTTGGTCCATCTTAATAACACTTTTTGATTTCTTGTGATGACATGGCTGTAAATTATAAGCATGTGCACGTATTCATGACTTGTAAACAAGGTTTTCTTAAAAGTCACTACAGACGTCTTCATCCGCTGATGCGTTGATATGAGAATTCCGTATCTAATCAAACGGCAAGTGATGTAACTTTATTATGCGACTGATATAGTATGAGCGTTCCTAATGATGAAAGATCAGATGTATAGTGAATACCTTTCTTCCGTTTGATATTGTGAAGCTAATTTGACATTTGGATGAACCGTGTTTAATTTGGAAACGTGCCATCGGTTACCCAAGTAATTGGGGGCCAGAAATTAACTGTTCCTCTTTCGTTGGCTGATGTCTGTGAGCTAAGACAAACAGACTATCGCAACAACCCTTCAGTCTAATGCAAAGGTGAATGCAAAAAGCAATCTTAAATCCAGCTTTCTACATCCTAAATCTTGGATTCGTAAACAGTGTAGGCAATTTTGGTGTTCATTCATGTACGCGGTTAAACCGCGGTGATTGTATGTTATGCTTATCTGCTTGACATTTCTTGCCAAAAGAAACCATAGGCTAACCAATCAATTGTGCGACAGAACTTCCGTATGGAATGTGACAACTGAAGACCGTCCAATTCTTGTGCTGCATTTCGAGACCGCAATTGTGTACACATGAATCAGATCAGATTTGCGCCAATTTGGAGATCGCCGACAAACCAAAGGTGCACAATAACATGACACCGTTTGTATTTAAAAAAACAACCGGATTGGGGGCTCAGTTTATGAGAATCTCCCTATAAAGAGTCTGAGTGCAGTGTCCTAACCGAAATAGTAGTGCTGCTAAGTAGTGTGATTATTTTTTTTAGATAACTTTATAAGTGTACGGGTGTGAACACTTTGAATATGTATGAGAACAGAAGCATCGCTGATGAGGATCGTAAACATTGGCCTCGTTAAAAACTACTATTATCCTTGTATGTAGCTTTTTCACCTTGTCATTTTTGGAATCTACGCGATATTCCCGAAATCCGTTACTGGTTATCGTTCACCTTTTGTACTGATCGGTTACGTTCACTCGTGCAAAACGTTTCTGGTATTGTAATTCAATGCTTCGTGAATTGCTTAAGCTCCATTTTGTCAAAGGCCGGTCAGTGTAGCATAGAACCGGCGAATTTGTATGACATTGCTATCGATTAACTGTGAGAACCATCCCATCAGCTCTCTTTCTCTGGTCTACTGAACACATACTTCTGAACTGTCTTATGGTAACTTCCAACCGTGCTCTGGGACCAGATGGCTAGGCCATATGCTCTTGCATTGTTAACGACTCATTGTGCACTATAATTATCGGGCTCCCATCGTTTTTCTCTACTACTTCGAAATGTCACACTAAGAGGTTTTTGGGATGTTTTTCAATTTCATCCTGGAATGTCTGTGTACAAATGAAGCAGGATACCAGCGGTTCTCTGGACTACAGCAAGCCATGTGATCACTGCGTAGGCCAGAACCGATGTAGCATTTTTCTTACAGGAATACACATCTGTCTTCTCGAAATATTAGGGTAAGTTCGGTTTACATTGGTTTGCAGATGGCAAGAAAGACTGCATTCGACGATGCGGTGGTACTTTAACCACCATCGTGTCTCAATTAGCGATCGTATCTAGTGGGCATCTGCCGTTTTGTGAAACGGAATTGTTACTGGCTGAGAGTTTTAAACGTATTTATACCCCCCTACCTTTGATGCGTACATTTAATCGCATAGATCGACCAACCCTATTCGATATTTAAGACCGAACAATTTGGCTCAGCTCATTCACTAATGTGCCTGTACTCAGGTGACGAAACCATGCGTTTAAAATTCTGTCGGGGGAAATAATCATTTAGCGTTCAAGCGCGTTTTCACATCTTACCCTGGGTGCGTTTCTCGTGGATCAGTTTTGTAGGCGAGTGGCTTTTCTAACGTTTAGAATATCATGCTATTTTAAATACCTTGACCACACGTTTGATTCCTCTCATATCGTTTGCACTCCTGCTTACAGTTTTCTTGGGCTTAGTGACTTGGTTACTGAGAGTTATTCACAATGGCCTCACGCGGTGTTGGGTGCTTTTACGATCACAAATGTATGAAATAGACGTTTAATTTGGATGTATTTGAATTGACACTAGCTTGGTTGACGTCGGTTACACATTTGCTATTTGCGACCCGACCTTTGTCTCCTAGCTTTCCTGGCTAGGAGCAACCTGAGGTGAATCGACATAACAGTCGGGTAACATGATAAAAGCTAGTTCACCATTTGCCTCATTATGCGCTCATTGTCGAGTTCCGAGCTCTCTAGCGTAGGTTTCGTGACTGCCTTTTGATAAGTGCTCAAACACATGTGAAACAATCACCTGCGCTGTAAATAGTAGGTCAGGTTTATCTCACTGGGTCCCTAGACACCAAAGGAGACGGCGGTTAGTCAGCATCAGTGGTATTAATGTGGTCGTTGTTTAAATGAAGTAGTAAACTAGGAAAGCAATGAGTCGGTAAGCATCCACAAAGAAACTTCTATCGTCTTACTCTCACATTATGATACTCAGGTTTTTGTTTGTAATTCCCGATTGCTTACATAGACATGTATACCTGGGCTCTTAAGTCCCAGATAATTGTGGGCTTCAAACACTTTGTTCTATTCCTCTTTTTTTCATTTATCGTTCGTTTTTACTTCTGTTCAGTTTGTTTATTTAACTTAGTGGATGTTTTTAATTACTCATTTCACCACACATGTTGATGACTACCACGGCTTGTGCTCTACGGTACTCACGAAGTTGGCTAACTTGAATAGTATTCTCTTAATTCGATGTCAGTTAGACATACCAATCACTTTGGTTGCGGTTGAATAAACATGCGTTTCCTGTCACGTGGGTGGTATACACATTCGTTAGGGATTCATTTGTAGAATCAGACTAACCAGTGAACGTGATCATAACTATGGTTCGATGAATATTCTTCTCGTCATGATTACTGTTTGTTAGGATCTGGTGCTGATTACTTGAGATTAAACTGAATTTATTCGATTTATCTTTTTTCTTTTCTTTTCTTGATAGTTTTTGATGCAACACATACGTAGTCTTTTTGGCTGATCTGTTGTTCCGTCTATGCTCAACGGAATCGTTCTCTGCTTACCCATTTAAGTGTTAATATCTCATTTAATGCTGATGCTCGGAATCCTGTTTAGATCTGAAATGAACGCTATCTGTCCGGCAAAGACAACAGTTGTAACACATACAATAAACGCTACGTGGATGCGCGTATGCTTTGTATCCAGTTGTCTTCATCTTCGTACCCTCCTATAACAATAGCTCTTTTTGTAGTAGGTGAAAAATATGGGATATTTTTCTGTATCTACTCAAAGCACGTTATTCAAAAACCAAATGAGTCAATTAATTTGCTTTTGTGTGTGTGTGTGTATGCGTTTCATGTTCGTCTCAATGTTCTGTGCTTTGTTTGTTTCACTACATGCTTACAGCTGCTTCTCTTGATCACATTCTGTCCATTCGACCAGTTCCGCCTAACTATCTTGTGTATATTCTCGTGCTCTCTCTGTTTCTCGCTTCCCCTGTCCATCAGGTTGCTGTCAAGGTGATCGATAAAACTGAGCTAAATCGTGCCAGCTTACAAAAGGTATGCCCACTTGTCGCTTCATTATCACATTCATGTGACTTGACCTGATTTCGTCATTATACATGTGTACGTATCTCACTCTTGCGAGGTTGTGGATCATATTTTTATCGCCACCAGCCCTTTTGTTCTGAATTCACACCTGCCCTGAACCTCTTTATTGTTGATTCTGTAGGCAATCTTACGTTCCAATTATTTGCCATGTGATTGTGAGCTGATGGTCGTGTTGTATGGTTGTGTGTGGATGGATGATGGCAGTAATCCCGATGCAAACATTCAAGAATATTTATTCAGTCGATATTTTATTGAGGATCTTGGGGGTTGTTGTGGCCAATCCCACGTTCACGTATTTGAGCTCGGTTTATCTACCCTGATTTGGGCTCAGTCGCTTGTCTTGCTGTCTGTGGCTGCACGGTTGAAACATACAGGTGTGCCTACTCTCCAGTTGAAGTATCAGTTGACGAGGGCTTCTGATTTTTACATCATTTTTCAACTCTGGAACCAGCATATGAGGCCATCAAAAATCTCAACATGGTGCTTCCGCCTCACAATAGTGAAAACGATTTTGCTAATGCGAACAAAATTGCAGACGGTTACAGATTTTTTATTGAACCGCTTACATGATACAGCTAGTCTGTGAGAGATGTTCTGTGAATCTTCAAATTGTTATATTGTGTTACTGGATTGAGTTAGTCTGTATTTTATCATTACTATTCATGCGAGAAAATTGTACTCGGTTCCACTAATTGGAAAGTGTCATCTCATTACGTTGTACGGATCCGGATTCATGCATTTGCTCAGATTTCTATTGAGTCTCGATATTCCATTGCCACTGAATAAGTCAGCTGCGTCGGCAGTAGCGTGTATTCGAGCTGGTGCCAAGTAGGCGGGGTAATAAAACACACTGTTTGGCCCACCAACTTCTGTCTGTTTCACCACGCACTTTTTGACTGTCAGTGCGAATACCAAAAGAGCCATACGATTATGGAATCACGGAATATTAAAAAAAAACCTTGTCCGTCCTGTTAAGCAAGGTACTGCCTGTCAAGTTAAGAACAATTCGATCACGCATATCGTGAATCGAATAAACTCTCGGATTTGATCATGTATCACACTTAAACATTAACTTGTCTGCCTAAGATTGGTCACTCTGTGAAACTTGCTTTATCTGTTCATGTGTGTTTTCTTAAATTCTCATTTTTGCTTCATTCTATGACTTATTGAATCACTGTCATAGTCAGAGACAGTCCATAGCACATATGGGTATGGCAAAAATCGATACAAGACGATTACGATTCAAATAGCCCCATGAGTTCATTAGAAGTGAAAAGGTTTTCTTGGCGACCAGTCTGTTTTCGGTTATTCATCATCGGGCCAATTACATTATATTTTATATCATCACGGTTGTTAGGCGAGCAAAATCAAAGGCAATTAGTCACATAATTGCATCACGCGGTTGTGAATTGGAGGGCAGTTAGGTGACAGAATTAACCTCCGGAGATGTCGAGTCAGTAACGGGAAGCTTGTACAAATTTCTTCTGGGTGCGCAACTGTGGATTGCGTAACCGAATTCCGATCGCTTCGGCGGTGGCCAGAATACGAAATTTGTCTCCTCTGAATTGACGACTGGGTAAGCGGTAAATGGGCTGAAAAGCTACTTCTAGTGAGATTTGGTGCCCTGGGTCAATAACGTGCTCCAGAATTGCACTCCAAGTCGCCCTTAGTCAGCCATGTGGGGTGGTGTTCACGTATCCTCTGAAAAATTCGCAATACGATTAATCGAATCCTCTTTGTTGAGCGTTAGAAACTCGAGAGAAACCAAAAACCCATCAGACCGTAAACAGCGAACAGTGGCTCAATTCAGTTTCTCGGATCATCGTTTTCATTGTTAGCTTTGAAACTTACCTGTCTTTATCATGATTCGAGCCGCCGTCCATAAAGTAGCACAATAATAAATAATTAGGAATGCTATAAAACTGAGCAAATGTGTAAAACGCATACTCGTTAGACAGAAAAAATTTCAGTAGCCTTACGAATACATTCTCGTTGTGGATTGCGATACAATGCCATTCCCGAGAGCATTCCCAGTTAGTTTTAAATGGATAGTCGCGAACTCCTCAAACGGCGCCAATCACACTTTCTCGACGAAGCGGTCAAGGCTTTCATAACCTATGACTACAGCATCGTTTGACCGCCGTGCGGTCTCTTCCAACCATCAGTAGCTATACTGAACAGTGCGCAGTGTGGCAGACTCTCCACGACCTACGGTGCACAAGACTCAACCAGTGAAGGCTGTATTTTCACCATCTAGCTTGCCGGTCACGAACTTGCACGTTTTTTAAATGCACACCGGCAGATAATCACGTTGCTCACAAAGTCAGCCCATTTGATGCAAACTGACTGGCAGGGGCGACGGTGGTCGTTTATCGAGAGTCTGTGTACATCTTCCGACCGCGTGGGCATGGTCTCTGATCAACAGATCAACACTGAGCGCATACACGCACTGTAAATTTTGTCTTCGATGGATAATAGGATACTTTTACGACGCCGAAAATAACGCCGATTAATTGCTGCACTGCTTGCTTTTGTCATTCTCATAAACTCTTCAGCAGCAACAGTACGAATCAATAAAATGACATGTTTTTGGGTGAGGCGGTCGATAACAACAAAACAAGGTCAATCCTCACTAAGTCTGCTAACAACACTGCACTTTGAAGGCGCATAGTGCAGATTGGCCATATCATTCAACACGACTTACATGTTCTCTTTAAAAGGACTGATTAACACAGTGTCGTTTGTATACTTAATATAAGTCAGCTCGCTACTTGACAGAATTTCCACTTCCAAGTCCTCGGAACATCTGAGTGCTTCTTCCAATATCTCATCAATCATAAGTGAAGAGGAAGAGGAGATTGGATATCCATTCCCAGTCCCACTTGAAACGGAGAGCGTTCGAACTAGCTGTCTATAAGTCCACTCAGAGTTGGGATACAACGACTTCAACAAATTAAACTACTTCACTGGGGCTCCTATGTAATGTACACTACCCTAGAGAGCATGTCAAGCAACCGTATCAAACGAATCAGTAGGTCCGTAAATACGTTGGGTGATGAAAGCAGTATATATGCTCTAGTGTCTGTTGCTAGACAGACACGTGATCAACACACCCGCGACCATGATGGGAACCTGCCTGTTTTCTCATCAAACTATGTTTTAGGAACCGGTACATTGTGATACTCATGAGCACCTTGGATGCGACAGAAGCGAAGATGATGCGTGCTCAATTATCACCTGACGTTCTGTCACGTTAAAAAAAAATCAAGAAAGGCCAGCTTTAATTGGAAAGAAACGTTTTAGTTCCCAACGTGAAACAAATGAATGTGGTCAATTTAGACAACAGCCTCATGTCATCATCTTCGTAAAGAGCTGAGGCAGGCTGGTTCAGATGTGGAACTTTACTGTGTTTCTGTAGTTTTAGCTCCAAAACCACTTCGATTTTCGACGGAGGATCGTCGGGGTTGTCATAAGCGACTGTGTAGTCTGTGTTGTTCACCACTGGATGGAGTGTCTCAGGTCATTTGGACTGTTGTTCAGATCAGTCGGCGCACCTTCCAAGTCGCTACAACTAGTTGTCCTGTTCATTCAGTCTTTTTACCCTCATGTGTGCGGTCAGTGCGCTTAGTCGCCGAAGAAAATGCCTTTTTGCTTCTTAGTTTGTTCGCGATCTTGTTCGTCGCCGGTGGTTTCTACTGTATTCGGAGTCAGAGGAGCTTTGTCGACGCTCGTTCACAAGCTTTGTTGAATTAGCAGAGACCGATTTCCACTTTTTCTTTTGGATATCTTTAAAAGATATCTTTTCACAGTAGGCTTGCGCATATCTTCTGAGGTTTCTGTCTGTTGCTCGTCTTGATTACTCTGTCGTTGTTAGTTCTTTCTATTGTGCATTTCGTCTGTCCTCACTGCTCATTTTCCAACAAGACATATTCATGAGTAGATGATTTCTAAGCAAGTGACCAACTAATGCTCCGGATCTCCAGAAGCTTTTTCTTAACTTGCTCTTAAGCTCTCGACGATTGTCATCGTATTCAAAGCCGAATACATACAGACGATGCTGAACAAGTTGAGTGGCCAGGCTGGTTTGTATAAAATGCTCTTCACACCTTCAAAGTGCAAAGTGCTGCTTCAAGAGACAGTTCCACTCCTACTTTCTTCATTGCAGGTCATCCGTTCGAAACGGTGTGCAGTTTTAAATAATTGGGTAGCACTATCTCGTCAGCTTGTAATATTGCTAATGAGATATCAGCGAGGATAACAAAAGCACGAATTGCGTTTGCCAAACTACGTCATCTGTGGCACCGAAAAGACGTTCAGTTATCGCTGATGGGAAGGGTATATGATGCTTTGTGCGTTCTGTTTTAGCCTGTGGTTCGGAAACGTGGCTTGTTTACAACGAAGATGTCAGCAGACTTGCTGTGTCTTACCATCGCTATCTCCGCTAATCGGCACACATTGAGTGGACTAATTGCGTGAGCAACACAACCGTTTGCCAGCGCGTATTCAGGAATGCTCGGGATGTGCAATCAACCAGACAATTATTCGCGTTGCACACTGCTATGTTTGGGTCACGTACTCCGTATGCTATCTGAGCATTTACCGTACAGGGCATTATATGCTGACTGCTATGATGACCCTTGTGGTCAACGATAATCACAAAATGTCTAGCGCACGACAATACAAATCACGGAACGTAGCACAGAGCTTAGCAATACCCGGAAACCCCAGAATAACACAGAAGACCGTGATCTTAGCTGAGAATGTATTTGCTCTCAAACCAAAGGTAACAATGCAGACGAGCGTCTGCATATATATTGTTTTTTGATGGCCTTGAAGAATCCCACTTGAATTGATGCATTAAAAGTGGGATGGGCCAATCACAGACGCCGGGGAAACGTGCGCCAAAATTGAGTTTGGCACGTTGTGGCACGAAAAAGTGAGATTCAAAATCACAATTTATTAAACGATAATATCTCGAAAAATAAATCATTTTTGGGGAAAATAGACTTTCCCCAACAGGTTCATCGCCGTGACAGATATCTGGTTTAGTCACAATTGCACAGGTCCATCGAAACACACCTGTTAACAGCATGCTTTCATAGCTACTGCGATTTGTTCCTAATGGTCGTTTGATTCTCTCACCCGACTCGAACTGAACAATGCCCATTGATAAGAGTTCGCTACGCTATCCCTGCTCGAATTCCAGTTAAATATTTTTGCATTTACGAGTGTATGATCTCTGTGCAGATGACAAAACAAAACGGGCACGCGCAACAGATCCAAGTCCAAGTGGTTGCTCCAAAGTGCACGGGGTGGCGTCACGTGTAACTGTTTGTTATATGATCAAGTTGTGATCATGACTGAGATGTGCAGGGCGGCCTCCGTGTGTATACTACTTCCCCCTCTGTTGAAATATGGCACTCGAAATATGGATGCCCTAGGTTACGCCTTGCTGCACCCGTCGTTCAGGATCGTCAGTGCGCTGTTCCTGGAAACCAGACACACCACCCGACCGCTTTTCAGGTTGTTTTCTGGTCGCCGGCTAGTATGCTGATGTCTGAGTGTATACCCTGTTTCAAAAAGTCGATGAGTATGTCGTAGACGCCATTCCTGGGAGCTTCCGGACAACTTTCCAGTGTACTGAATAGACAACCCTGTTCTGACTTGCATTGGTACACTTCAACCGATGTTTTATGCCTGACTGAGAATATACGACTATTCATCGGGATCTAGTCAATTAAACATTGCTCCGCTATGCAACTCAATGCGATTCCCACTCCAGCTTGTCCACGGGGTTCAGCTTCTTTGTCATTGGATACCCCGAGATAGGGGTGAACTCAAGTGTTTAACGGTAGTGGAATCTTAGTTTGTCTTTAACAAACAACATGCATCGAGCTTCAAAACAGCCTGTTGACATTGAAGCGCCATTGTTTACCAGTTGTCTCGGCTTTATAGAACAACTATCACCTGAAGATAATTGAAAGATAGAAAGGTAGGGGGAGAAATAGAACGTGGAAGTCGTAATGAATGAATGATGTCACTGTCGGGAGGATGGTAACTTGCGCGACTTCCTGGTCAGTTGTACTGTGGAAGATGACTGACTTGATAAATCCCACTCTAATTGTCCGGCTCAAGCGTCTGATTCACCAGACAACAAGATGTGAATATGTCTTGGAAATCCAACTCGGAGCTTCTTGCTTCCATGGGCGTATTAACCGTTAGCAGTGCCCATTAACTGGTTTCTATATATTACAGCCTGTAATAGTGTTGCTAACCACTATCAACGTCAGCTGTAGTAATAAAACAAACCTTCATCCAGAAAAGTTATACTGTCTGATTGGATTTCTTTTAGAGATGTGTGACAAACATGTCTACTCGCTAACATATTAGTAAACCATCCATGTGCCGAAGGCTTTCAGACGTGCACCTTCCCATCCTTGTTAAAACAGGAACGGGAACACTTGTTTATCATTAGTTTTTTCCCTGAAAATTTAATGAAGAGGGGTATCAAAAGGATTGTAGCGTCTGAATCATTGATGCGAATAACTGCCAGATATTCATGACACTCCCGCTACAACATAACGGATTCTATATCCACTCCGTGCACGTGTTGCGCTCAATGCCTTGCTCAGCTTTTGTACACAAAAAGAATTGTGCAAAACAGTTTTGGGGTTATGGAATGGCATGTGCAATCAACATTGTTTGGTGGGAAATGTAAACAACCGCGGCCACTCGTAAACGGGCCTATCCTGGATCACAGCTCTTCCAGCACTACGGGGATACGCGTAACAATGTGATCACCAATCACGCAAAAGCAGTAGCGTTTGTATAAGTGGAAGGGACACTAGATGTGTGCACTAAAACCGAAGGCGAGCCGAAGTAGACTGATATGTAGACACCATGACTGGCCAGAAACATCCCTTCTTGCATTCTTTTTTATTGGATCTCAAAGTGAGGTATGAACCTCACAGTATATCCTTTATTACTCGTTGTATGCCGTTTCCTATTGTATATCGTTTACTTCACGTATACTTCCAATTTTGCGGCTGTAGACCGTTGTTGTGAGATTCACCTGCTTCATGTGACATGATTTTGCTTCATAAATCACGTGTACCTGAGTACTTGTTAAGGTTAACTGAAAACGAGTATTTTCTAAACTTTATTTCTCATATACTTTCTTATTACGATGGATAGAATGATATACATGTTACGTGATAAGATATTTTTAAGAATGCTCATCCACTTAAACCAGATACAGTCAACAAAAGCTACGAATCATCATAGAAACTGACGGAATCCAGGGTCGATCTCAGTAATTACGGATTGGGTGAATCGCCACATATAGTAGTTCGGAATATGTTGACAGACACATTGCATTGGGGACTACCGATCTGACTCTGTGAACGTTAACCTCATTATTCCTGAACTTTTGTGAGCTCTTCTACAGGCCACATTTCGGTCTTGTTCGTTTTTGTCAACTCGTGACTTGAACCAGCAACTTATATTCCACAACAGCCACAATTTATGTTCCGATATGATATGCAGTGAGATAATTGAGGGTATTCTTAAATCATGCGGTTAGTTGGACATTCATTTCTCCTGATTGTCACATAATGGATACAAGAGAAAACGAATTCGATTGTTAAATTAGAAAAGACTCAATGGCGAAAACTGTTGGATTTCAGCGGGCTTGGTAATTGTTACGTTGAATAGAAACATAGAGATGCAAAACGTTTTTTCTTCTTCTTCCGATTCCGTGTAAGTTTGTGGGCTAACCATTCCTAATTGAGTAAATTTTATTGCGAGTGATCAAATGCGCTGATTTTCAACAATTTTTGGTTTTGTGGAAAATAGATAGGTGGAGTTCCTACAAATGTTATTTTTTTGTTCACCCTTCTCTTCTAGTTGAGCCGCGAAGTCAAGATTATGAAAATGTTAAATCACCCGAATATCGGTGAGTTTTTTTATAGCTACTCATCTCAAACTTTTCTCTGTAAATCGTTTTCCACAGTCCCCAGTTCAGTCAGCTACTACGTACGTCCACTTGTTCGTTGAAATCGGTACCTCCGATTCGTTACTGTTTTTTTGTCTATGCTTGCTTCAGCCCGTTGCTTTTCCGCTTATCTCAATGTTTGTTGAGTTTACGCGGCAGGTAGATGGTTCTATGCTGATCAACCGTTTTTGTTTTCCTCCCCTCATCATCCCATACGCAGTTCGGCTGTACGAGGTGATCGAATCAGATCGGCATGTCTATTTAGTAATGGAATACGCCCCGAATGGTAAGTTTTGGTAACTCCAAGTTTATCGTCTATTATACCCAACAAAACTTTGATTTTTAAGCACTGGATACATGATGTGCTTATTTACAGCAAGTAAGAGCAGTGACAGAAGTAAATCCCTCCTAATTAACATTGAAGCGGGATTTCACACTTGAAATATCCTGTGTTCTGCTTAACTAAACAAGGTGTTTAGAGCTATCATGATGTTGCTCGTGGCTAGTCCACCCTCCTAAACAGTGCATCTTATTGATTCGACCTTTTGAAAGACTGATCAGGGCGCTAATTACATCAATCATTGTCTGCGTCCGTCAACCCGCATCAGGTGAACTGTTTTCAAGAGAACAAGGCTATGATTCGCACGCATTCATTTTGACACGCGACCGACAAATAAGCTAAATTGTGATCATTAAACCATGAATTGCCCGTCGGACCGACTGCCATTGCTTCGCTGAACTGCCGCCTTTTGAAAAAATAAGCACGAACACGAGCTGGACAGCCTCCCATATTAAGTGGACTGATCACGTGAGCAATATGTCAGTTCGCCGGCGCGTATTCCGGAACGCTCGGGATGCTAGATCAATTTGTCAACTAATCACGATACACAGCTTGCGATGGTTGGGTCACGTATTCCGTAGTCGTCTGATCGTTTACCGTACCGGGCATTATATACTGAGACCACCAACAGTTGGATGAAACCACATGGTGGTCAAGCAAGAACGTGGTCACGAAATATGGAGACCTTGACTGCACCACTGAGCAAAGTGGGTAGGTGTCGACTGTCTGGATGGGGTCCTCGTGATCACTCAAACCGCTGGTTAGAGACTCTATCCGAGATGGCGTTGTGTCGCAGTCAATGGCGTACTTGCATCCATACCATTTCTAGTTCTAACGTTTAGTCTTGTTTTAATAATGTTCAACCTTCTTAGTAACGTTTTCTCCTAGGACATTCCACGTCACTGTTGAGGCGAACGGCGGCCCGAGCCACAGTACCTTTTGGTCGGGCTCATGGCTGTTATGATGATGATAATGACCCCCCTAAGATGAGTTATCTAGTTGGAAGACATGCACAATCGGATCTCGGTAATAACGCTAGCCGTTTACTCCGGCTTATTGCCACTTCTAAAGTGCTCTGTTTTCAGGATATCTAGAAGTGTAACCTTAATGATTAATGGTTCTTGTCCTTCCTCTTCTTCCGCTCTTGATGAATCAGCCGAACTATTGAGTTCGTGAATGGTAACAGTTAGGTAGTGACCTCTCGTTAGCGGGCACGTCTTTTCGATGTCCGCGGACTATTACAGCGTCATAACATTGTCTACTTCGAAGCATAGACTTCTGGGCGAGTCAACCATTCTAGGTTGCTTGCCATTTTCACCAGTAATCCCGAGGAAAAAGAGGAATTGACATCGCGCAACTGTATAGGATTTAAGTTTATCTACAGTCTCCTATGCATTGGTATGCGCCCAGGACGCTCGCCCTGTTAGCAAAGAGTTCGGTCGATGTGTTTGTGTCAGTCTTTACAAACTGATGCGTGAGGAAGCGCTTGTCACATGTTACTCTACTCGGACGTTACATCGTATGTTTCGACTTTCTCTTTGTGACTATCACGGCTTGACATTAGCAGGGCTGTTCACGCTGTGCGTCAGTGGCACTGGATCTGCTACGTTTTTTTACCATGCGTTCGAGGAAGACTTCTTTTCAGTGAACCACGTGATGCACTGCGTCACGTTTTTTGTTGCAAGGTTTTTATAGGTGACGCATTTAAGAATTTGATTTGTACGTGTTCCACTAATCCTATATACCTTGAGGGTTGCACTCAGCAAGATCGCGCTGTTATAAAGGTCTAACCTAACGGCTTTTAATTGGTACCCCTGAGGAACCGTTGGTAGTTGTAGTGTAATGCAGGTAGGCCACTTGGAATGGCGACCACGCGGACGTCCCCCGGCCTTGATCACTGTGATGGGCTAGCCATAACACATGTTTTAAACCGCTTGTTCTACTCAAGCTTATCACTCGCCATTCAGTTTCATTCCTCTGTTGCGCCGTCAGACCCGGCTGATGTGGCTCACTCATTTCTATGCGTAAATGAACAGTATAGTTCATCGGTCTCACGGATGTGCAAGCTAGCATCATGCATACTTGACCGCGTGACGTTTATTAGTTAGGACCTTCTGACGAATACACTTACGAGGATCAAATTATGGAATCGACTGTTGACTGATTCCATCGTCTCGCTTTGTCCTATTGTGGGTAACCGCGGAATGTAATCACTTCACATAATATTGCACAAATTCACCGTGAATTTGTGAGCATGGATTGGCTACATCCCATTGATGGTTGTTTTGTATAGTTTTTTCCAAATAAAGATTATTCGGTTGCGTTTGTTTCGGTATTCCGCGACTTATCTATTTTTCCACCTATCTCGCGTTTGAATGACTGTTATTGGCTGTTCGTCTCATCCATTGCACTTTCATATACTTTGGTGAAAATCATTATTTCCATCGGTGGACGGAAAATAACAGGTCATTGACTCATCGTTTTCCTCTCTTTATGTAATTTACCTAAGTCCAATATCTCAGATGGTCCATTAGCAGCGCGATTGTTTGGTTATACACAAAGTCCTTAGCGAGGCGTTGTGCACCCGTTTGTTTGTCTTACCTGGAATCATCCGTTAAGGTCTTCTTGCTTGCGCTGATTCACTCTGGCAGTCGTTTTTCACTGTCTGTAGATGTGTTTATGTGTGTGTTTGTTCGGATCGATGCCTACGTCATGTGTACGTCCGTATTAACTAACGACTTTTTCGTTTTTGCCAGTTCACCCACGCTTCCCATGAATACCTTGAAAATTATACTTTTCCAGGTAAATTCGTCAGCATCAAGAAACATTATTCGAAATTTCAACGACGAAGCTTTTCAAACCATTCCGATTGTCATAAGCACCTCCAAGTCTGGCTAAGCGTATAGTTTATTGTTATGCTTCAGCATCCCCACATGATTCACAAGAGGCCAATTGTGCAAACGACTGTCTTCGGTAATTTGCACCAGACCTATACAACAAAAGTAGTCGCGTAGATTGGTAACTGCTTCACAGAATAGGACAAATCACTGTCTAAGGGAGCGAGAGAGGTTTCGGTGTTGGTGTGTGTCTGAAGAGTGACATAAATATCTACCGGCCATGGCTGATAGTGTCAAGTGGATCACGCTTGGCAGGTTTTCAGTTGATTTTGTCCGTACTGCTTTCGCGCGAATCGGCATGGATCATATTATTTGATGATCATTTCCTCATCTGTTGATAACATTTTTACGCTGACCGTTCTGAAGTGGGCTTATTGAACCTTTCAAATGGTTCGGAACATTTCTTTCGGTTTAGTTCGATTACCATTGTCAATCATGTGAGAACCGATTGCAGTTGAAATGGGCTTAATCGGACAATTTAAATACCACTGAGGAAGGTTTTCGCGAATTCTTTCCGATAGCCGGCATATAGCTCTCCTACCGTAATCCGCTTGACGACAACACGTGAGAGGGTGGGTGCAAGGCCTGACACCAGTACTGTTGAATGTTGAATCATACTATAAGTTTTGCACTAAGGTGGGCAATCTAAATTGCGCTGAGGAATTTACGGTTAATTATATCGTTGTTAACTTCATGCTTATTTGATAGGCAATTTTTCTGTCTCAGCCTCCCGAATGAGTTCACATTTCGTAATGGAGTGTACATTTCACTCGCGAATCCTTCGGAGTATTCGTTTTCTGTAAACATCCTTCGAATACACTTTAAATCAGCATAGGGAGTTTCCGAATTATGTCTATTGCGCACTGTTTAAAAGACGACGGACCAACTTCCTTTTGACCCTCAGAAAGATGGAATCTTTATGGAATAACTTGAATTTATCCGTCCTGTTGACGAAGCAAAGATACATCATGTTCTAACTGGATGATGAATTGTGCATCGGGATATGTCGTGTTCAAATCAGCTTATATGGTCTGGGGTCTTCACCGTTTTGAATGGGACAGAAAACGTTTATATAACGCTTGTTGAGCTTGCTATTCGTGACGATGTGCCGTTGTTCAGTGGGCTCTAGTTTGACCATGAAAATGTCTGTGAGCGGCGAGTCTAGAGATGAACCCATTGTTATCCTATCTTTCTGTCTATAGAGCCCGGCGCTAAGTTGAAATTAAACTGTAATAATTCTCTCAATCTACTTCCGTAATTGTCAATATTAATTTGGTCGTTCTCGACATACGTGCAGAGACAGTCGTTGATTTCCTATAGTGGCACGTTTGTGAACAAAGCGGTCACGTCGAAGGAAATCATGTTATGTTCCGTCACATTTAGTGAACAACAGTTGTCCCTCGCACCAAATGGAATCAGTCGTGAGTTGATCGTCGTAGTATCTCCACTGGCTACTGAGCTAAGTCATGCCACTGCAAATTACACATGTCCAGGATGGGTTTTAACGATGCTCCGTCTTTGTGAACTTCAGAGAAACCATACTAACCTGTGATTATCTTCATCATAGGTCTGATAGCCAGAAAATTCATTCATCTGTTACATCTTATGGTTTCATTTGACAGGATAGTCTGGACAAGTGTTTATTTATTACTGTTGCTTTGTCCTTATGGTCTTCTGAGACTTCGTATCATCTGAGTGATATGATGCCATTTTATTAGAGTAGTCGATTTTTTTCAAGCAAATCTTTCCTTATTCCTTTGTCAGGCTTCATGATTAAAATATTCTGATTGGTTTGCAACTTTGCCGTGGCATTCAAATGCTTTCTCGTCGTCATCATCATCATCATCACAACAACCATGAGCCTGAACAAAAGGTACTGTGGCTCGGGCCGCCGCTCACCTCAACAGTGACGTGGAATATCCTAGAAGAAAACGTTACTAAGAAGATTGAACATTATTAAAACAAGACTAAGTGGAAGAACTAGAAATGGTATAGATACAGGTCCGCCATTGACTCGTACCTTTGCAATCCTCGCTGATATCTCATCAGCAATATTACAGGCTGACGAGATAGTGCTACCCAAGTATGTGAAACTGTCCACATTCTCAAGCGGATTACCTGCAACGAAGAAAGTAGGAGTGGAAGTGCCTCAGTCTTGAAGCAACACTTTGCATTTTGAAGGTGCAAATCTCATTCCATACAAACCAGCTCGGTCGCTCAACCTGTCCAGCATGGTCTGCATGTTTTCGGCAGAGGAGCTAAGTAAGACAATGTCGTCCGCATAATCCAGATCGGTCAATCTAACGATAGGAAGAAGCTCAACACCAAGTTCACTGGACTGCTCAAGCGCAACCTCCAGAATGTCGTCCATGACAAAGTTGAACAGGAAGGGGGAAATCGGACACCCCTGACGAACACCACTAGAAGTGATGAACGCCCGAGACAGTTGTCCATAAACTCTCACCCTGCTTGCAGAGTGAGCATACAATGATCTCAATAGATTCGCGTATTTCTCTGGTATTCCCTTGCGGAGAATGCCAGAGAACGTTACGAGCAACTGAATCGAAAGCAGCCTTTAGGTCCAAAAAGACCACGACTGTTGGCTTTCTGTAAGAGTGCCGATGTTCCAAGATCCGTCGCAAGGTGAAAATATGATCAAAGCACCCCCGACCGGATCGGAATCCTGCCTGTTCTTCACGTATCTGGCTTTCTCTGGGCTTAGTGAGCCGATGTAAAATAAGACCAGTGAGTAACTTGGACGCAATAGACACCAAACTGATGCCCCTGTGGTTGTCACATTGACTTCGGGTCCCCGTTTTCAAAACGGGAATGATTGTTGATAGGCACCAATCACGTGGTACCTCTTCAGTCTCCCAGATCGTCTGAAGGAGTTTTGTCAGTTCTGATATCAACCTCTTCCCACCGTCCTTGAAAAGAGAAGGAGGGAGGAGGTCTGGACCAGGAGCCTTATTATGCTTTAGTAACTTGAGCTCCAGGACCACTTCTGCTTCCGACAGAGGACCATCTGGAATGCAATAACTGACCATTCGGGTCTCGTTGTCTACATGATCTGGTTGAGGCCAGCTGAACTTTTCTTCAAAATGTTCAGCCCACCTGTCAAGTCGGCGCGATTGGCTGGTAATAAGTGAACCATCTTTCTCACATATGGTCTCACTTACACCGACTCGACGGCCAGTACAACCACGGATCAGGGAAAAAAGCTTTCTGCTATTCCCAGATAAAAAAACATTTTCCATCTCTTTCGATTGTTCGACCAAGCAGCACTCACGGTTTTTGCGCAAGCTTTTAGTCCGCTTGCGTTTGAGTTCTCCATGGTC